>JAPFFP010029269.1:0-15789 GCA_026153255.1 Solanum medicagineum | reverse complement strand
CAAGTAATAAATATTAGTAATAATTTAAGATATTAGAAGGATCTACAAAAATATATAATTAAATTTTTTAAAATTTAAAAAATATTGCATAAATTTACACAAAAAAAGAATTTTGTATTCCATTAATATCTCAAAAAAATATGATCAAGGAAAAATTTATTTAAATTTTTTAGTTAACAATGTATCCATAAATTAAGAGAAAATGTGTAAAAAAAGTTAATTCCACTAATATCCCTGACGTCTTAAAAGGCATTTTGCTATTTTCCTGAAAATTCTATTCTTGTGTCACTTTCAAAAAGTAAAATGAGAATTTAATCTACTAGAAATTGCCTACATTTGGCCCCATTTTATGCAAAACTTTGAATTCCACTATTGGTATTTGGTTAATGGCATGTTTTACTTTATCAACTTATTCTTTATTCTCTTTCCCATTCTTTGTCCGAATCGATGCAACCATTTAAAGTTGTTTGGTCGATTAAATAGGACATTATGATAAATAACTAGTCATAATCGATTGCAAAGTTTTACCATAAACTTTACTATAAACAATTTTGACATACGATTATGTTACTTCATATAATATAATACTATAAAATTAGGTTTTTGGTGTAATTCACACCCTCAGAAGCTAACTCAAAGGAACGAAGATTGTCCAAACTTTAAGAAGTTCACTCATCTCATTAACCACCAATGTGACACATTTTTATTCTTTAACAGCCCACCTCACGGCCATTGCTTAGCATTTGATGCGTGGACTTTTTGAGGGTTCAATACTGGGTGAAACAAGTCCTGCTCTGATACCATGTAAAATTAGATCTTGGGCCTAACTCACACCCCAAAAGCTAGCTCAAAGGGAGGATACTTGCCTAAGCCTTATAAGAAGTACACCCATCTTATTAACCACCAATGTGAGACTTTTGTTTTTCTCCAACACCCACCTCAAGCCCAGCCTCACGCCCAATGCTTAGCATCGGATGTGTGGGCAATTTTTAATTTTTATGAGGGCCAACATTGGGTGAGATGGGTTTGCTCTGCTACCGTGTAAAATTAGATTTTGGACTTAACTCACACCCCAAAAGCTTGCTCAAAGGAAGAAGGATTGCCCAAATCTTAAGAGTCCATTCATCTCATTAACTATCAATATGAGACTTTTGTCATTCTTCAACATCGATAAAATTGTATCCATTAGTTCTCAATGAAATGGTGAATATATAGTTTGATTTTTTATTACACGTTTCGAAAGCGATTTAAGCAAATAGAGTAAAAGAATGCAACGAATCCTGGACAATTTAAAACACACATTAAACCTAACCACATGTCTCCCTTACCAAAGTCATAGTCCATTTCATCAACACAACGAATTTGCAGGCTAGGAAGAGGCCAACCATATACAATGGCTTTGGCTGGTAATTGATTATGACATAACACTTACCTATTCCATGTATATGCCACCAATATGCTTCAATTCAATTTGACACATTCAAGTTCCATACTTTATTTGTACTTTCCATCTATCCTTTTTTTTTTTTTTTTTAACTCATCATATATCTGATGTCTTCATTTAATCTCAATTAATTCGAATTCACGCTCGAACGGTCCATATGGCAAAGTATTTTCTAATTTTTATCAAGGATTTTTCAGGCTGGAACTCCAGAGCTCTAGTTAATAAAGGAGTAGTCCCATCCACTGCACCACATTTTTTGATGGTTCCACCTATCTTTGGTTCTTGTTTTAGAATAATAATTATTTGAGAAGTTCTAAATACGAGATTTGATAATTTGCAATAATTAATTGAAATTAGATAGCACATTGCAATGATCAAAATTGAAATGTGAGTATTAATTTTTGTGCTTTAAGTTTTATATACACGGCCAATATAAATATAATTATTTTTACCAAAAGGATATGCATGTATAAGGAAACCTCTTTACAATATAAATTTAAAACCCTAAAAAAAATATATGTCGTCTGTTAGATGGTTACGATAGGTAAAAATAAGTTGATTATAGATATTTACGCTAACTGTACTATATATTATTTAAAACTCTTTTTTCTTTGAAAGAAACGAGTTTCTAACATCGTATAGACTTGCATTAGAATCCTTATCCACCGAGCAAATGAATGTTTTGATTATAAAAGTTTCAGATCTAAATTAGAATTGAAGAAGTGTTTTAAACCAATGTTTCAACTACATCACCTTCACAAAATACAAATAAAGTATTCTTAATTTCAAATTAAAAATTTTAAAAATAAATTAGTAAAAAGTTTGTTATTGTTTATGGAGCGTGTAAAGAGAAACAAATAAGTACTATAAGATGGGCAATTTACTGTGAAGATTTCATCAATTAGATTTTCTTTTAAGAATAGTCAAATACTAATTAAATGTGTAGTGATCCTCATATATACTTATTCAAACTCAAGAAAGAATGGAATAAAAGAAAAATGTTATGTTAAGGGAGGAAAAAATTGAGATTTTTTATAGATATAGTTGATGAGTGAGAACATGACACGTGGATAATATCAAGAGTGATGGGAGAATGTGAGCAAAGTAGGAATAAAGTCTATCAAATCTAGATTATATTAGTTATTTATATAGTCGGTCTTTTAACTTATTAATATTGAGGTGTAATAGTAATTAATGTTTTTGTGAGGTGTAATAGTAATTAATGTTGTTGTTTGAATATCAAATTAAGATAAGTTTAAAATATAATGTAACATGAAATAATTTCCTTGACGCATGCAATGTGTATGAGAAATATTTTCCGAACAAATAAATGGAGTTTATCATAATGGAAGAGATGAATGGAATTAGGGCATATATTTAGATCTATTCGAATGTAATTAGAGCTAGTTGGCTTAATATATAAGTCATTAAGTATAATTGATTATTTTAGAGATTTTCTTGTGTGTTTCTTGATTGTGATTAAATTTATAAAATTATTATCTGTATCTTCTTATTTTGATAATAATTTGAACATGTGATATATCAAGCTTGTAAATTTTAGTTTTAGGAGCTTTCAACTTTTTAATTTCTTAATGAGTCGAACTCACAATCTTAAGATTACTTATCATTTGAACAACTCACTTTTATATAATGATCTAATAATAGATCTTCGGTTAATTTTAAGTTTATTTATAAAATTCGTTAAACAAATGAGCATCTTAGTAAATCAAAGTAAAATCACATTTTCATATAATATAATGGTACTGAACTAAAACAATATTACAAATAAATTAAAACAAGAAAAATAAATATGAGATGGTAAACTATAATGAAGACTAGTGTTATGGTGAAACCTTAAGGAAGATTTCTGAAATAATCCAAATGTGACTACATTTTACATTCGGGCAACATGAATGAAATGGAAGCTTGTCTTTAGAATATTGTGCAATAAGAAGGTGCCGCCTAAACTTAAAAGTAAGTTTTTCAGAATGGTGGTTAGACATTCATTGTTATATGGGGTGGAGTGCTGGCCAATCAAAACTCTCATGTTAAGAAGATGCATGTTGCGGGAGATAAGAATGCTGAAGTGACAAGATATAATGAGGTTATTTGAGAGAAGATAGGAGTAGCCTCTGTGGTAGATAAGATGAGAGAGGTGAGATTGAGATGGTTTGAGCATGTGCAAAGGAGGTTTGTCAATGCCAGTTAGGAGGTGCGAATGGTTGAATTTAGGGATTACGCGGAGGGGGACGTATAGACTAAAAAAGTATTAGGGAGAGGTGATTAATTAGACAAGATATGGTGCAACTTCATATCATCGAGGGCACGACTTTAGATAGAAAGGAGTGGAGGTTGCATATTAGGATAGAAAGCTTGTAAAGGTGGGATGTTGTCTTGCCATGTGACAGTTTAAAATTTGTCATAGAATTAGTCGTGTCATTATAGTTGTGTTGTTATTGCTCTTTAATTAATCTACTATTTTTATTGTTTTTTCCTCGTAGAACTGACACTGCTCTTCATTTTAGCTGCTATTCTATACCTTTTTTTTTAAGAAAAAAATTAGGGTTGATACATTTGAGTTGATGATCTTTGGAAAACACTGTTCTATCTCTATGAGGTAAAGCTAAGGTATGCGTACGCTCTATCCTCCTCAGGCTCCATTTGTGAAATTTCAGTGAATAATATTATGATTGTTGTTGATATAATTTATATTTGGTTACATAATATAAAAATTTAGGTAATATTTAATTTTTACTTAGTTTCGTTAAAGTTGAATGATTTTAGGCGATAACAAATAGAAAAGTCACTTTTCGTGATAAAGACTTCTAGTTGGTTGACTTCTACCAAAAGAAATTTCAAAGAAAGTTATTTTTGTGTGACAAACATGATCAAATGACAATCGGCGAACTTAACACTTTTCATCCCTTTAAGTTGGACCTACTTTTGTGATTGACATTATCCTTATTTAGTATGAGTTTATCTAAAACCCTTATAATTTAATTTCTGATCACCTTAATTTGTAGCAGAGCATGCTCAAATTAATTACTATAATATAATGACATTATTTTTTTATTTATTTAATCAAAGGTTTTCTCATTAGTGAATTTCCTTGGTAGAATTTTATTATATACACACATATATGTGTATGTATCATGAGCTTCTTGATTTTATCTTAATTTTTAAGGATGGTTATGTAGTACTTCTTTTCCAATTTTATTTTTTCGATACTCATACAATCAACATATAAAATGTCTATTACAAATTTAATTTACATAAATGGATATTATTTATCAAATAAAAAGAAGTGTATTACACTTCAGTGAAGCTCAATTAAATCTATAAGTAACTACGAAATAAAAACAAGTTCATCATGAAGAACTTATCTTATGGAATGAGGATAACTATATATTTAATTAGCATTTAACCATATGAAAAGAAAATCTAAAAGAAATTTTCATGCTAAATTGCTTCCTCTTTGTTTTTTTTTTTTTTTGAAATCTCCATTATGAATAACTTTGATGCAAAAAATGTTAAAAAAAGTAATTTTTCAAATAAAATTGAAATGATGATCAAACACATCGTGATTTCTAATGGCACGTGGAATTTTGTAGAGGATGAAAGTTGAAATATATGCGAGGCTTAATAATATTTTTGTGTTAAAGAGTATTTGTGGTACATTCCCCTATTTATTAATAATCAATTTAATCTTAATAAGAAATCTAATAAATAGTATCCATTTATAGTATCAATTGTATTAGATTTTACGTAATGCAAGTTTTCTCCTCAAAGATACTTGTTGTGATAAGGTCCGACGGATAGAGCTCTTCACCATTTCTCATCTCTCTATTTTTCTCAAGTTCTTACTTAGATGAAAGACGTGTCATAGTTAATATGAATCATTAAGATTTAATTAATTAAAGTAAATTTTAATCATGATTATTAGGATAATAGATTTTCCATATATTTTCCTTTCAATTATTTTGATAACTTCCATAATTTTCTTAAAATATTGTTTCATTCATAAATATTTTAAATACTTTTCTTTGCGTAGTTAAATAAATATCTTATTGAACTCTTAGATAATTTTTTTAATTCTTAGTTTTTGTATATTTTTTTTAATCGAATTAGGTTTTGTATTTTAAGTTAATTTATTTATTGTGTACTCATTTTTTATCTTTAAGAATTGATAAATATTTTAAGGTCTACATTTTTTATCTTTAACAATTGATAAATATTTTAAGGTCTACTTTTAGATAATTCTTTTTTAATTCTTAGTTTTTGTATTTTTAAATCAAAATTAGGATTTGTATTTCAAGTTGATTTATTTGTTACGTTCTCATTTTTTTTAAAATTTTTTAATCTTTAACAATTGATAAGTCAATTCTTTAATTAATGACCAAAGAAGTATTATTAGACAATTTTTTAAATTTATAATTAATTATTGTTATATTTTTTACAATATCATAGGTTGATTCAATTAGATTTTTCTTAATTTGCTCCAATAATCATTAGATATTTCTTCTTTTTTTTTCACTTTACATGTTTTTCGTTTTTTAAAATTGTTCAAATAAAAAAAACTCATATGCCTAAGTTGCAAAAGGAGAGAAGTATTTAAAATATTTATATTTTACTAAAATTATGTAATTTATCAAAACAATTGAAAGAAAATCCTATGGAAAATCTACTATCTAAACCATGATTATAATTTTACTTTAATCAATTAAATCTTAATCATTCATGTTTAATCATGACACATGTCTTTTATCCAAGTAAGAACTTAAGAAAAATGAAAAGAAGAGAATGGAGAGGAGGTCTATCCGGATCCAACAATAGAATCTCCCATATATTTTTAAAATCATCATTACATTTATATTTATGTAGTTTTTAAAATCATCACATTTACATTTATGTAACACACATTGAATAGCAACAAAGACAAATCTTATATATAATTGTGACATCTTAGATATATATGATTTTAAGAGAAAAAGAAAAACTCAAAAGGAAAAAAAAAATATTAGAACTTGTAGAAATCCTGAAACAATATACACAAACATCCATAAACTAGGGTAAAATTAAGAAACTTTGTTATGCAAAATAATAAATTAAGTTTATTGAATAAACAAAGCAAATATATCCTATATGTAAAAGTATATATGGAATCAGATCGAATGAAATTCAAACTTTATGAGTAGTAGACATTATTAGATTGATCACAATATTAAAATTTATTATAGTCTCCAATTTGTTTGATGCAGGTTGATTGCAAATTTTGCTATGACTCATCATCGATAAGATCTCGGAAATTTGCAATACAACCTACCTCGAACGAATTTAAAACTACATGAAAAAAATGAAACTCCTCTACATTGATGGATGTTCATGTGTCTATTCACTCTTCTTCATCTTTCTACAACAGAAGAAGAAGAAGAAGAAGGTGGTTTTGTTAGCGAAGGGAAAATAAGGTTTTATTTATAGATAGAGAAGATGAATAAGATTGTGCCACGGGATAAATATCCAATTGTTGGTAGGAGACGTTACAAAAAGGAGAGAAAAAACAAAAATGTGAAAAGAAGTTTGGCCATTTTACAAAATGGAGAAGAAAAAAAATATTAATTAGTTAATGTTTATATCACATCATTATTATCATATCATCATCATCATCGTACCACATTTTATAAAGAGAAAATACATAAAATTCCTTCTAAACTTGTTTGCGAAACTTACTTTAGCAGTTTAACTTTACAAGTAATTCTTTACCTCCTAAACTCATTTCAAGTTAATTTAATATCACCTTAAGATTACAATATCATTCTCACAATGGCAAGTGTATACCACACGCATCATATCATTGCCACATCAGTGCTACGTCAGTGCCACGTCAACGTCATGCAGTGCCACATTAAAAATTAATTTTGAAAAAAAATTAAAAATGAATCTAAGATATTTAAAAAATAAAAAAGAATCAAATCTACAATTGATTCTCAAAATAATTCTAACAACAAAAACATTCAATTTTTAAGACACTGTAAAAAAAAAAAATAGCATGTGAAAACATAAGTTGAGATGAAGAAACTATAGAATATTCATTAAAAAAATTCGAGTTCATCACAATCAATAAACACCGCCATTAATAAATATTTTGAATCCACGATCTTCTCTTTTCAATTTTTAAAATTAGTGGTATGAAACACAATACCAAGGATGAAGAGTTTTTGTATCTTTCAGAAACTAGATTGATAAAAATAACTTATTTCTCTTTTCTTCTTTGGATCAGTTTCCATTTAGAATAAAGCATGCTCTTTCATTTGAATACGATTTGGTTCAAATTCTTGAAAAAAGGGCCCTCTTCTTGAAATCACAATAGATACGAGTGAAAGATTAGAAGCTAAATTGAGATCTTCATCAAAATGATTTATGAATCTTCAAAATACTTATTGAAAGGAAATATGAATGGTGTGGGGGTGTTTCGAACGAGGAGAAAGATATTGGCTAACTGTAATGCCCGGTAAAATTACCAAAATACCCCCAGGATAGAGTTGTGCGCGTAATGCGTCTTCCCATGCTCCGTTTGTAAATCCGAGACTATATATGAATCCAGTATGAAAAATTGAATGGGAAAATAGTCTCACTCGAATTTTAGAGCCATCGGATCGAAAATGATTTCCAGAGGTTGTGCGCACCCAAGGCGCGACGCGCCTCGGATGCGGACATGCCTTGTGTTTTTCTTAAATTTTCAATGGGACATTGAAAACTAGTTTGGAAAATTGTAAGGAAAAAATACACTAGTTCGCGCTCAGTCCGCTTCGCGGACTGGGCCATTCCGAAATGAAATTTTCGTTTTAATTTGAGGGGCATTCCAGTCAATTCTCAACCCCTTCTAAGTTCAATAAACGAGTATAAGAGATCTTTTACATCAAGCCAAGTCAAATCTACCAATTAAGTTTTCGTATGAGTTAATAGAAGGGTCAAATTCAAATAACCGTATCTCCTAAAGTAGAATGAGTTATGTAACAATCCATCTTGAGATGAGATGAGATGTCCCACATCGGTGTCAAAACGCGAGATAGATGTTGGGTATGTAAGTAAAGACTGGTCTATATACTGTGAGAGGCTTTTGGGGTGAGCCCAAAGGGATAAATCCGTGATGGGCTAGGGCCCAAGAGCGGACAATATTTCACAGTGTTGGGCCACGTTATTACAGATGGTATAAGAGTCACTCTTATGTTACCCTTGTCGATGTGGGGCTAGAGTTCAACTGAGTTTAGGCAAATCCGAGTGACGCGGGGCAAACCTCAGTGCTGAGTCTAGGCAAATCTCATGCGGTGGGGCAAACCTCAGCAAGGACGCTGAGTCCATAGAGGGGATGTATGTAATAACCTATCTTGAGATGAGATGTCCCACATTAGCAAAACACAAGAGAGATACTGAGTATATAAGTAAATGACTAGTCTATATACTATGAAACATCTTTTGGGGTGAGCCCAGGACAAATCCGTGATGGGCTAGGCCCAAGAGCGAACAATACTTCACAATGTTGGGCGAGGTTCTTACAAGTTAGGTGACCTATAATATATCAAATCGAAGATGTTTGAATTAGTTTTCCAATGCATCCAATTTTACCTTAATCAGAGTTCAGAGTAGTAAGTTATGACCATTTTACTAAAGACCTGCAGAGTTGTCCGAAGATTCGCGATAGCTCCGCATTGTGGACCTAACGCGGACCCTTATTGGATAAGTTAAATAACATTTTTTCTTTTATTTAGAGGGTACTTTCATCCTAAAACCTTTGGAGATCTATTTAAGGTCTCAAAACACATAAAACGTCAGTTTTCATAATCAAAAAAACCCTCTCCTTCACTCCTAAACATAAACGCTTAAGAATCATCAAGAAGGTCATCAAGTTAGCATTATATTTCAAGATTCATCCTCAAGGTAAGGAATTCTTCATAAATTTTCAATTTAACCAACCTAAATTTCTTCATCTATTCATGAATCTCTAATAGAATCTTAAATCATAACTTAGGGTTTCGAGAAAATGAATTCACGAATTCAAGAAAGGATTTATTGATTCTTCTTCTTCTTGTTCTTCAAGAATTAGGGTTCTTCATCAAGAAATCTAAAGATTCTAAATCAAGAATTCAAGAATCAAAGAGAAGTTCTTCAAACAATGTCTTTCCAAGTTCTTCCACTCTAAAAGAACCACCAAGATCAAAGATTTTCTCTAAGAAAAGTAGTATTCATCAAATTTCTATTGTAATATCAACTTTCTAAATATGTAAGGCTAAACTAAAAACATGAGATTGTTCTCTCATATGCCCCGTAGATGGTCTTAGATGAGATTTGAAAGTTCTTAAGTCTACATACATGATTCTTGATTATTTTCTTGAAAAATTTATAATTTTTACATGTATTTTTATATGTTGATGATCATCATAAACTTGATTTCTTGAATGGAATATTTTCATGAGATATTGCATAAACCGTATATGTTAACTTTTAGAAACATCCACGAAAGAAGATAGAGATTGAGTCTAGAGCCTTGATTGAGAATGTCGATTGTGATTGTGATTGTAATATGAGAATGATAATGAGTTAATAAAACTCGATAGTCCCTTGAGTCTTCATAAATGAACTTTAATGATTTGTCTATTCGATTGTTTCCTAACGATTTTTCTAAGCCTTGAGCTATTGATTGAGATACTAATTGATGAGATGATGAGAGTCTCTAGGAGACTGATTGAATGATGATTGCCTCTGCGAGGCTGATTTGAGATGAGTTGATTGAGATGATATGATCGTATTAATTGGATTGATTGTATTATGAGCATTGAGTCATGAGAGAAGTTTTGAGCACTGAAAGAGTAAGAGTTAGCCCAACTCGCACTCGTTAAACTACGTATCCAAACGTAGGTGAGGATTAGGACCATCATACCACATTATGTTGAGGTCCCCTCTTGATAGAGTCCCTGAAATAATAGAGGACTAGTTTGATTGCTGGGATCCCTACCTGGCAAGTACGAAACGATTGTGGCAATATCAATGTGATTTTTGTACAATCACTGGCTCATAAGTGATTATTGTCGGATAAGAGAAACTCCCAAAAAGTTTTCAAACTGATTAATCTGAGTCGAGATGAGATGAGTTGAGATGATTCCCTCTAAGATGAATCTAATTCGATTGATGAGTTGATTGGTTGATGGGTCACTTGTCTACTCTTTATTCTTGTTCTAGATAGACATTTGACATGTTGATTGTTACTATCCTTGATGTTGATTGTTGTTTCTATATTTTTCTACCTGTTTCGATTACATTCAGCTATTTTACATACCTGTACACTCCACGTACTGATGTCCCCTTTTGCACTACATCATTTCATGATGTAGATATAAGATTTGGAGATCGTCAACAGGCGCATCGTTGAGGATTTGAGACATTCAGTTGATTGGTGAGCCTCCCCTACTTCGGAGGATTCATTATATTGATTTCATCTTGCTTTAGAGTTAGACACTTATTACCTTTTTTTTAATTAAAGTAGCCATGAGTCTATCAATGGCACCACCTGAGAGTGATAAAGGCTTCATAGACTAGAGTCGAATGTTGATGTAAGATTGTGAGTTAGTTCTTTCTACTAGCCTTTTATTATAATATTATTTTGAGACTAAATTATGATGTTCCTATTTACTTCCTTATGTCTTTCGTTGATTAGTTGAATGAATGAATATGATGAGGCCGAGTGGTCCGCCTAGGGACTAGCAATAGTCTCTGAGTGCCAGTTACATCTAGGGTACCCTCCCGGGACGTGACACTAAGGGCGATGAGATTTGAAGCAAGACAAAGAGGTTCGGGGTGTAGCGTTTGAACAAAAAGAATGGGGTAATGTAGATGTTGATAATGGCGACACGAGGTAGTAGGTTGTGAGGAAGAAGAAGGTGTCACGTTCCGGGAGGGTACCCTTGGTGTGGCCGATACTCAGAGACTATTACTTGTTCCCAAGTGAACCACTTGACCTCATCACATTCATCCAATCAATGTTCAACATGATAACGGAAGACTAAAAAAGATAATAGGTGGACAATCTTAATATATAAAGGCTATAGGCTAACAATAAAACTTTATTCTCTGATATAGAAATAGTTTTAAAAGAAATCAGTCAAGAGATAAAGATTTGAATATCAACTCATCATTATCTAGTCTATGAAGTCTCTAACTCTACTATCTCGATGGTATCAATGATAGGTTCATGGCTACCTCAAATCAATTAAAAGAAAAACTAAACTCTTACTAGCTAGATTATAGTAATATGGAAATACTTTGAAAGCAAGGAGGTCTCACCAATTAGTTGAATGCGAATAGATCCTCAACGATATGTCTGTTGATGATCCCAAATACCTATCTTTACATCATAAAATGATGCGTTCCAAATGGACATTAGTATATGAAATATATGAGTATGTAAAATAACTGAATGAGACATGCATCAAGGTATAATACTATCAACTCAGATAACTCAAATCAAGAGATAAGGAACTCAATCAGGATGTTGAATGTCTATCTGGAACAAGAATAAAGAGTAAACAATAACCAATCCTAGACAATCTAATCAATCCAGTCCAATCAGAGTGCTATCGGTATGGAACTTTTATGGGAGTTTCTCTTATGAGCCAGTGATCGTATAACAATCCTATTGATATTTTCATAACCGTTTAATACTTTGCCAGGGTAAGATTAACCGATCAAATCATATTGTTTTAGGACAATAAAATGGGGACATGTTTGACTTTAATGGACTTAGTCCTCAAACTAGGAACTTGTCCGACTTTAACGAACTTAGTCCACTCCTACGCTTGGTGACGTAGTTATTGAGTTCGAGTGGGACTTATTCTCACTCAATTCGGTATTAGTATAACACCCTGTAAAATTATCGAAATGCCCCTAAAATGTAATCGTAAACATAACGCGTCTTCCAAAGTTTCGATAGAAAATTAAAGATCGGATTTGCGATCAGCGCTAAAAATCGAGTGGATAAATAGTCTCGACCAGATTTTAGAACAACCAGGTCGAAAAATAATTTTTGAAAGTTTGACCAAAAACAGTGAGGATATGCGACAGGACCACGGCGTGGACCCACACTGATATTTTTTCTTCAATTTTCGACGGAGGTTGAAATTTTTGGAAAATACACTGGTGCGCGATGGGTGTGCATCGCAGACTAGTGTAATTTTGGTGACGAGTTTTCCTTTTAAATTCGGGAAGGGTATTTTAGGTATTCTCAACCTATTGTAATACCCCAAAATGTATTTTTAAGCCTAAATTCGTACGAAAAGGTCCCAAAATGCTTTATTTTTCCTAAATCTAAACGTACATTCTGTGAGAAGGAGAAGAAGAAGCTTGAGGGTTTCTAGTTGGGGTTCAATTTCCTTGGAAGAACTAAGAAATTCTTCAATCCCAGGTATGTAAGGGGTACCCAGAATATGAGATTGTTCTCCCATATGTCCCTTGATTGGTCTAGATGGAGTAGTTGATAGTTGATGGGTCTTGTGTTTAGTTACTTAATGTTCTACTGAAAATTTTCTCTAAATTCTACGTATATTTTCTTAAACTGATGATCAACATACTATGAACTAACTGTTTACATGTATCATTGTATATTGTGTAGTTGCTACCTGAATTCCTTGCTAAAGCTTTCAAGAATGAACTTAGGGGTGATGTCTAAAGCCTAGATTGTTTGAATGCATTGATTGTCGTGGCCTGAGTCTTGAGATAGGTATTGTGATGGCTGCAGTAGATGAAATTAATGTCCTTGAGGTTTAAATGAGATTTCGATAAAGCTTTGAAAGGAAGATTCTATTCCTTGAGTTGATAGGATATCAGTAAGATGAGGTCCCCGCCTGGGGGAGGGGGGGTTGGTTGTATAACCAGCTTGATGTTGATAGACTTATGAGCATGTCGAGTCCTGGGAGGAGTATTAGCACCGAAATGGGCAAGAGTGAGCCCCACTCACACTCATTAACTATGTGGCCAGCGTAGGAGGGCATTGGATAGTGAAAGCCGATGTTTTCTTTGTCCTGCAGAAGACTTGATAGACTTCTTTGGGATCCCCGATAGACTCGTCCTTTACCCTGGCAAGGTACTGGGCGGATGTGTCAACGACATCTCTTCGTTGTATTATCACTGGCTCATAGGTGGTAATTGTAGGTTATAGAAACTCCCAGATAGGTTCTTAGATAGTACTCTGAGGTGATATGATGGTATGATGCCTTGATGGATGGTGATATGATAGAGTCCTATTTCTTACTTTGAGTTGAGGTTGAGTGATTGATGAGTTGATCATTTATTATTGTATAGCCTATATAGTTTACTTTATCTCCTTTTACATACAGTACATTTCACGTACTAACGCCCTTTTGGTGTTGCATCATTTTGTGATGCATATTCTGTAGACAAAGGACTCCAGCAGGCGAATCATTGAGCTTCAGAGCTCCTTGATCCAAATTTAGTAAGTCCTCCCCTGCCTTCAGAAGGACATCTTTACTTGCTTTAATTTTCTTTGAGTTCTTTTATTGGACTATGGTAGTCATGGTCTGTTATGGTACCTTCTTAGATAGTAGTTATAGAGACTTCATAGATGTAGACTGATGATGGCTGATGTTGGGATTTCTTTTTCCCCTAGTTCTTTTTTTTTAGACTGACTTTTGTTCGTTCATCTTTTTCCATGTGATAGACAGAGTTGATAGTTGTAGCCCACTAATAGTATCTATTAAATCTCTTGAATATCTTCCGCTAAATTAATGATTGGACTAGTTGATGGGACTAGGTGGTTCGCTTTGGGGCTAGCAATAGTCTTCGAGTGCCAGTTACGCCTAGGGTACTCTCCCGAGGCATGACAGTTAGATACTCCTTCCAAGACTCAATGCTCATAAACAATCAATCCAATCAATTAGTCTTATAAGGGCTCTTATCAATCCATCAATTCCGTCTCAATCGAGCCTTTCTACTTATCAACCATCTAATCAATTCTCAATCATATCTATCAATAATTTAATGGATCAATTCTATCGACCTTTCAAGAGTGAATTAGACAATCACGTACGAGGACTTTCAATCTAAACCAACCTTTAGAGTTCAATTATGAATACTCACAGGTTCATCAAGTTCTATCAACCTATCAGTATGCTCACATCACAAAGACAATCAACATTCTAAAATCAAGGCTCTAGATTCAATCCCTAGGTTCATTCATGCATTCTTTTACACAGTAATATGTAGGGTTTGTGAAATAACTCATGTAAAAGTATTTATTCAGTAAATCAAGTGTATGATGATCATCAACATATAAAAATACGTAGGATATGTATAATTTTGCAAGAAAATATTTAAGGAAATATGCATAAGGACTCAATATGTTCATGTATCAATCTATCTCAATCAAGAGGCACATGGAAGAGCAATTCCATGCTTTTGGTTAGCCTTACATACCTGGGATGAAGATAAACGATCGAATTTGGCCACAATCCTTTTGAACCCTAGCTTCCTCTTTTCTCCTTAGCCTTAGTTCTTTAGTTGAATTAGCATAAATGATTAAAATTTCACGCTTGGTAGTTGATATAGGGTTAAAAATGATAGGGTTTTAGCCTAGGATGGATGGAGAAAGGACTCATTATGTACTTGATTTTAAAACGAATCATCAAGTACCACAATAGGGCAAGTCTGTGACGCGGACTTGTCGCGCTTGAATTCATTTTTTGATGAAAAACTTAAAAAGCATCTAGAAATTATTTTTCTATAAAATAACACATAAAGCTATTGTGTAATTTTACGTAAATTGCTTTTCGATCGGATTTTTAATTGCGTAGAAAATAATGGGACTAAAATTAAGTGCAAGTCCGCGATAAATCTGTGATACGAACATGTCGCGCACTTTTTTAGAATTGCGTTTTTGCTTTGAAAAATTATCTTACAATCTGGTTGCTCTAAAAATCAATCAAGATAATTTTTTCACAAAATTTTTCATGCTGATTGCATTTCTGACCTCGTATTTGCCAGAAGAGTTTGGAAAGAGGCATTACACAAGCGTCTCTCATCTAGGGTTATTTTATAATTTTATTGGGCGTTACAAAAGGTGTGGGGTTGTGGTAGCTAAGGGCAGTAGGGTGGTAGGGTGTGAGGAAGAAGAAGAAAGAAAAATTATTAGCGTAAGAAAAAAAATTTGGGCCCACTTATACTTTTTTCTTAAGTATTTGCTATATAGGCAACCACGAAAAGATTAACCCTAAAACCCCCCCCCCACTTCTCTCACACGTACAAGCCCTCTAATAGAATGCAACAAAATAACAAATACAAAT
>JAPFFP010029238.1:0-15790 GCA_026153255.1 Solanum medicagineum | reverse complement strand
ATATGTATACCTGTTCTGGGTGTTGGCTGAATTTCCGTGCAGGTGGTTTAGTCAGTAAAACAAAGGAAACTCTGCCGAAATTTCGGTAGGATTCTTAGACTCTATTGTTGGGCGTTACAGTGTAGTATTGGGTTCAGTGCCAAATCGGCACGAGTCATGGCCTGGGGTTGGGCTGTGACAATTGAGTAGAAATTGAACGCCCTCGAGTTTTTGCAGCTAGACAGGAAGATATGGGCATTAAGATTATGAGAGCCCTAGAGATATGCTTTGTAATTAGTTATTGGTCTTGCGGTGATTATGTATGGAACTATGGGATATATTGTTGATGTTGAGACTCTGTAACACCGATACTTGTAGAAAGTTGTTGTTTAAAGGTTGCGTAGGCTATGAATATTTCTGACAAAGATTATACAAGCGGGAGAGGATGCAACTAAGGTAACACTAAGCATTGATGCTCTCTATATATCCATATTTTGATTATTTGACTTCTGGTCTGACCCACTGTACTTCCCAATACGGATAGTTATGCTATACCTAGTGAGATTCTGAGTAACTATCACTTATTTTATGGTTGTACCCTGCTAAGGGTTGACTGCCAGTTATACCCCTAGTTACATCTTGTGTCTCTATTCTTATGATCTTATTGTGATGATTATGTTGATATGCGGTTCTCCTGATTCCTTGATGACTAGACTGTGAGATAAATATTATGCTTGGGGGCTTACTTGGGTTTTCTATTATTGGATGGGACATTATTGCAGTCTCAGCTAAGCTGACAACCACTCTGCCTTAGTGACTTGTTTTAATTATTTGCTGGCTAAGATTGTGTTATTCGGATTCCTGGCTATACTTGCCAGTGGGATGTTGATAATTCTGTTGAGTTACCTTGTACTTGAGTTATGATTTTACATTATTAGCTACATTATGTACCTTATCGCCTACTTGAGTATGGGTTCCGAGCTTCTTTTACCCTAGCTCAGGTATCGAGGTAGTAGAACGTCCCTTCTATTAGTGGGGGATTGGGTGTAGTGACTCTTCAGAATGATGATGTGATAATTGAGACTTCTACGACAGTGTTGTGATAATTAAGACTTCTACGACAAAGTTGTTTCAGTGACGGTGAGTCACCAGGTATGTATTTTGCTGATTTGCCGATTGCCTCCAAATAGGGATGTTATGTTGCTAAAAAGATTAGACTACTGTTAATAGAGACCAGGGCGAAGGATATCCTGGAAAATTGCATCCGAACCCAATATGGCTATTACTAGATTCTAGTTATGTTGTTGGATGATTAATTCCCCCTATTATGTGTACAGATCTAATGACTTGTGTGTACCGGTCTCATTGTTATGGTGGACCTGTTGAGGCCCCTACTTGTTGAGGCTTGATTTATTAAGTACTATATTATTGTGGTTGAGCTGCTAGTTGTTGGAACAAGTGGATTTTAGGCATTTGGGATAATATGTGTCAGGTTAGATTAGGGAGGTTGGCTATGAGCTATATAACATTGATTTGCTATAATCCTGATTGACTGATTTTGGGGCTAGCCAGTATGTAATTAGTATTGTTTTATCTTCTTTACTTGTGGTACTTCACTCATGGCTGAATGATAATATTTGTTGGCACTGTGATGGAAAATGTGATGTATACCTGTGTACAGAGGAATATATAAGGAGTCTGCCAGTGTTTATATATTGTGCATTTGATGAATTTCTGAATATATGATGGTTATGAGGGTATGGGTGATTGGTATGCGGATCATTTGTTGTGTTGTGGATACCTATCGTCATTTTGAAGCTACTAATGATTGTTACATCAATATACTATTATATTGGGATGGTGGCTGACCACTTATCACACTTATGATTGCTATTGTTACTGTGATCGACTGACTGAATAGAGAGAGAAAAGGGGTTAGGTCCCTCGGGCAGAATATGATTGTATTAGCTATTGTATGTAATTGTATTAGCATCAATCAGCTGGGAAGCCACTTGGGTTAAGTTGTAAGGATTGGTTGCATAGGGGAACGGGAAACAAGGTAAGGTTTATATTTGTGAAATATGGCTACAGTTGGGGATAATTGTGATTGGTTAGATATCTGCTAGCATGCCGAAGACACGCATATTTAGCCTATTGATGTCATATTATGTGTTAGCAGATTAAGTAATGGGCTGAGGGGTTGTTCTTGTGAGGATCCCTTATAGATTCTTATGTAGATTCTCGATTGCACATTGACGGGTTACTATATTTTCGATTAGCTAGGTCAGCCAGAGCAATTGTTTGATGTTGAGCATGCTTAGGACTATCGTATTCACTGTCTACTGTGAGTTCGGGGTTAGGATCCTTATGTGGTTCGAATGAGAGTCTTTAGGTACATTATCATTCTTACTTTCACGGAGGAAAGTTCTATTAGTGGAGGATGTTGTAATAACACACCAGGTCATTGCTGTGATATTGTTGAATATTTTATCAATTTGAGCATTTGTGTAGTGACTGCAAGCTATTTATGACTTATTGACATTGATTATTTGGTCATTGAGTGAATCGTTTGACAATTATATAGCTTTTCGAGTTAAACAAGAGATTATAACCATAAAATGAATTTTCAGATAAAGTCCTAATAAATGGCATCAGTGAAATTCTAATGGTTCCATTAGCTCCGGAACGACAAATTTAGGCTAGGAGCATATTTTGTGCAATTATATCGAGCTTTGTAAATTTAGCTGCCGGAATGGGTCAATAGTTGACTTCAGTCGACGTCCTTAGGACGCCTACCCCAAATGAAAATTCTGACCTACTATTGGATTCAAAACATCGAGTTTGGCCTAAGAGGACCTTTCGTTCGATTCTTGAGGCTTTCAAGTGCATTTTACCCCCTTTGATAAATTTTGGTAATGGGAATGGGACCCACATTGGAATAAAATGACCTCTAATGGGAATTTCGACTACAGTGTTAAGTCTGGAATGTCATCTCAGATTAGATTTCATATACAGATTGTGTTTTTCCCACTCCTAATGAGGCTAGAACATCGAAATTATGTTTGAGAGGTTATTGAAGATTAAAGGCGGCCCCAATTGGTCTAGTGGGAGTATGCCATGTGGCAAGGTGACAAAAATAGAAAAAAAGGGGAAACGTCATATATATCTGGAAAACATTTTTAGAAATGGAAAGCAACGTACATAACACTTTAGAATGCGATTTTTCTCCCGTTTTTGACCCGATTTTGGTGATTCAAAAACCTAACTTGCGTATTTTTCCAAGAGGGACATCGTGGGAGCTTCAAAAACTTGGGCGTTTTGCTGCTGCATTCTAATGTTATTTTGGAAAACCTCGTTATGTGATTTCTTATTCGTTTTAAGTCAGATTTTGGTAAATTTTGGGTCTATTTTGTATATTTCTATGAGACGCAGGCCATGGTAATGTCGAAATTAATTGATAGCACTCAGTTAACTGTAGAAATCTGATTTTAGCTGCCGGTCATGTTATAATATTTTTGGAAAATGCAAAATATAATATCTCAGTTGTTTCTTATCGAAAGGAATTGAGTGATATTTGGGTCGAAACTATACTACATTTCAAGACCTTTATCATGGTACATTCAAATTCTATTAATTTGACTGTATTTTTAAGAAATTTGGCCAGGCAGTTGTTGTATGTATATGTTATTTTCCAATAGTCATTTGTTTTTGGTCTATTTGTAATTATTCTGAGCCTCGTTTTGGGTTCAATTTTTGGATGTAGATTTAAGGTGATGTAAGGATCATTTTATGAGGGTTGGTTTCACATTTTGGGCGTAAGCCCCATTTTCTCTACTTTTATCGCAATTTTGACCTATTCTCTCCCGTTTCACAAGATATTACAGTCAAAATAGTCATGTTTATGTTGTGATCCATGTTTTGATAGATAAGCAACATTCAGAAGCGGCCAGACAGAGTAAAATTCACGCGCGGATTCGCCTTTTAGGTAGTCTAGGCTTTCTTTACCTCTAGAGTGAGCTGAAATACATGTATATTGGGAGCCTGTTTGTGGTTGGGAATCTTGAGTAAGATAGGCATTTATGTCGTGAGGCTGGTTGTTAGTTGTATTTCCTGCTGTGCATTTAAACACTGTCATCATGATTGTTAACACCTGTCTTCCTGGATAGTTGTTGTACTTAGCATATCGGCTAACTATGGTTATTTTGGGATACTTGCGATTTCTTTGGATTGTACTAGTCGTGACCACTATAATAGTTGAATTCTGGCACTATAGGACTATGATAAGGCCTGGTAAAGGTTGAATATGGACTACTGCCCTGAGACAGGTATGTGTTCTGGCTTAACTCCTATCTGTATGAATGTGTAGCCTGATGCTACTGAGATATGCTAGTTGTGAAGTTGTTATTGATTATATATCGTACTGTGGATTGACTCTGGTATAGATATGATTCTGAAGTCAAATTTGTTCGGGATACCTATGATATAGCTGTATATTGCATTGATTATGATATAGATATGACTCTACTGGGCTTGGTTGTTTTGGATACTTGTGATATATGTATTGGTTACATTTTGGGTCTGAGACCCAGTGATTACGTATTTGGGGCTAGGCCTCGCTGATTAATTTTCTTGGGTTTGAGACCCATGGTTACTCAAAGTGCTTGTGATCGACTGGAACATGTTATAATTAGCTTTGGGTGGGCATGACCCTGCATTAGTCTGTGAGATATATACGGTTGTATACAGTTGTTAGTCATTTTGCATTTGTTATCCTTATCTTAGAGTGGAATTAGCTACTATTATCTAAGGAATGGTGAGATACGGTTGTGTGGGTTGGATTATGTGGGATATATATATTGTGAGTGTCATTGCCTACGGTCACTCTGGGCACGATATGACTTTGGAGTTTCGAATCTAGATAGACTGGTTGAGTGAGTGATTATTTTGATACCTCGAGTCCTAGATGATGCTCCCCGCTATTATTGAGCTTCGGTGGCCATGTCTGAGTATCTGAGACCCAGGAGTTGTGCCCCTTGGTCTGACTCCGGTGACCAGACTATGATGCCAGGTGGCGGATGCCGATTCTAAGGTCTGGGCGCCAGTTGATTATTCCTGGGTTCAAGGCCCAGTGATTGTTCTTAGGTTTTGAGACACTACTATTTGTTCAGAGAGATATGACACACTGACCTGTTTTGAACTAAGCCCCCTGATTGATATTTTAGGTTTAAGGCCCTGCCCTTTTGCATCATATCTAAGGGATTCCTCGGTTCGGTTCAAGTCTACCAGTTTGTTAGGATGCCTCAGCTACATATATCACTGCTGATTATGTCACTGATAGATAATCCGGGTTTGAGGCCCTGTGCGTTATGTCACTGATCAATAATTCAGGTTTGAGGCCCTATTGATTATGTTGCTAATTGCCATTTTGGGTTCGAGGCCCAGTTGATTTCGTTAGGTTTTAGGCCCTATTATTGTGTTAAGGGGATTCTTTCTCCCACAGCAGATACGCCCCATCGTTATGTATATTGTCAGACCATCTGGCTGTGGCTGGCTACGTCAATCGGAGGCTAGGTCAAGAGGGGGTTTGTGAATCGAGAGGGAGTTTGTGGCCTTATTTGATATTATAGGGGTTCGAGGCCCCATGTGACTATTAGAGGTTTGATGCCCCGTGTGATACTGGCTATTGGATGGGTTGACTACCCAGTTGATTTCCTGTGGATCCACACACCTATACACAACATGATTATGCATGGTTTTACCTTCTGGCTTATTGGGGCTTAAGGGGTGTCCAGGCTTAGACACTAGGGCCTTACACCCACGTACAACTGACCCCTGGATCATGTGACATTGATAGTTGGGTTTCGTGGTGGTTCCATGGATTCTATGGTGATTCTATCAGTTAGGTTGTCGTGGGTGTACCTTCTAGGCTTGTGGGGCCTCGATCGATGTACAAGCATAGATATTAGGGCCTTGCACCCGTGTACAACACTATGTCTCAATCTGATGACAGTTATGGTTGGGGCTTACTCATGTTTCGACAGTTAGTATCGTTGCACACCACTTGGGTTGGTTCGGTTGGGGTTTGGTGATTCTCTAAACATTCTTACTCCTTGATTAGAGTTCTGATTTGCTATATTTACTATAATTTTCTATATTTAATCCTTCTATATTTACAGTATTTGACTCAGTCGGCCAATGATGCCTACTAGGTGCCTGTTACCAAAACTCACCCCTACATTTCTACATCTTCCCATGGTGTAAGTCTAGGTACTAGCCGCAGTCGCTGAGTTAGGGGTTTGCGACAATGTAGGAGACACTAGTGATTATCAACAGCT
This sequence comes from Solanum medicagineum, assembly GCA_026153255.1. Lineage (NCBI taxonomy): Eukaryota > Viridiplantae > Streptophyta > Magnoliopsida > Solanales > Solanaceae > Solanum > Solanum medicagineum. The sequence goes on along the minus strand of JAPFFP010029238.1, from coordinate 9,476 downwards.
CTGGATATTCCATAGTCTCCTTCTATTTTGATGATAATCTTTTGTATTCAGACATTGGCTTTGTATATGTAGTTTGGATTTGTATGTGTAGATTGCTATTCTAGTTATGTATGTACTTATTTATATTTTATTTTGAGTCTACAGTAGCTCCGACACGTGACTTTCACGTCCTGGGATAGGTTGTTGTTAGCTTATTTTTGAGGAGACACTGGTGAGCATCAGCAGCTCTAGATATTCCATAGTCTCTTTTTGTTTTGACGACAATCTTTTGTATTCAGACACTGGCTTTGTATATGTAGTTTGGATTTGTATGTGTAGATTTCTATTCTAGTTATGTATGTACATATTTATATTTTATTTTGTGTCTACAGTAGCTCTGACATATGACTTTCACGTCGTGGGATAGGTTGTTGTTAGCTTATTTTGTAGGTCTTTAGCTATCATTACGCTTAGCTACTAGGGCAGATGCCGACGGTTTTGGGTTGGCTTGCTTGTAGGTGGGATCTAGTAGGTGCCATCTTGACCTAAAAAGTTGGGTCATGACATTCATTTTGGCAAGAAAAGGAAATTAAGCCCTAGATATGTAGGGCCTTACCGAATTTTGAGGCTTTTTCATAAAGTTGCATACGAATTAGAGGTTCCTATGGAAATGAGTATGGTCCATCCGGTTTTCCATGTCTCCATGTTTAGGAAGTGTATTGGAGGCCCTAATTCCACTCTACCTTTGGAAGTGGTGAATGTTGAAGAGAATTTGATGCATGAGGAAGTCCCGGCAGAAATATTAGATAAGCAAGTCAAGCAGTTGAGGAATAAAGACGTACCGTCCTTTAAGGTCCTTTGGAGGAAATAATAAGTCGAAAGTGCCACTTGGGAAGCCGAATCGAATATGAAAAAGTGATACCCCTATCTATTCCATTCTAAATAAGGTTGAAGTACTACCCTCTTTTCCTTGTATATCATTTTTTATGTCATCTGTGCATGGTTATGTGATTTTGAGGTTGCATTGTAAATGTTATTTGAATCACCATTTAAAGATTTCCATGGTGCATATGTTGCTTTTGGTGTATGATGCATGTATTCCATTATTTAGAGCTTGCCTTAGCAATATTTAGGGATGAATGTTCTCAAGGGGGAGATATTATAAGGCCCTACCTGTGAGAGGTATGAAAAGTGTAAGAAATGAGTCCGGAAATTTTTTGAGTGTTAGCTGTTATGAGGGGTTTTACGGGCCGTAAGAGGTTCCACGGGCCATAACTAGTGCCCGTTGGTTGTTGAAGCTTGGACTTGGTGAGAATGATGATTTCTGAAGTTGGGTATATGACTTATCAAACGGCACGTAAAGTAACTTACGAGTCATAAGTCTGGTTGTAGAATGTGAATCAAAGAAACATTTTTGAGAGTCTGAGATGTCATCAGACGAGACCCTTACCTACGACCCATAAAATGGACCACTACTTGTAAATGGGGTCTCGTAGTCCTGTCTGCCATAATTTTAAGAAGGGGCAATTTCGACCTTTCCTATCAATAAACACTTATACTATATCATTTTTACGCTCAAGAGACCCATTATCGGCCCTCATAACCCTAATCTATCTCATTCCTCTCATTTTCAAAATACCCTAAGTCCCAAAATCCTCTCAAAATACTTCGAAGTCCTCCAAGGCTTCAAAAAGAATAAAGCAATCTAGGACTTCGAATTTCCTCAACTCCAAGTCTGATTTTCCTCTGCTAAATTACTAAGGTCTGTGGGTTCTGATTGTGGAGAGCTTTCCTCCACAAGCTCCACCATTCCTCTTCTCCTATATGATTTTTCAAGTTATGAAATTACATGGTGATTTTATGAACCTTTTTGTATGATGATAATATGAAGTATCTTATGATGATATGCCTTTGTTTTTGATTAAGCATTGAAAAGCCATATTAAATCTATGATTTATATGAGGGTTTGATGATGCCCTAACTAAGTTTTACTATGTTTGGTGAGTTCTTTGAATAATTAATAAGTGATTCTATTTTGTGATTCTCATGTCATTTACTCATGATTTGTATGGTTTTAAAGTTTGTCCATGCACCCAACATGGTTTTGAAATAAGAATTATGCTAAGCTTCTATGATATTGAGTACCTTATAGCAAGATATGTGAATTATGAATGATATGAAGCGAAGGACTATTATGCATGTTATGAAACAATGAAAGCATTATGAAAGTTATAAAAGTTGTGAAGCCCTATCTTTGATATGTGAAGCTTTCGTTTTGATGAGCTACTCTATGAAATAGATGATGATGTATTGCCTTGCATATTATAGCTATAAGTATGCTTCAAATATTCCTTGGGATTGTGACCTAGTACCGAGAGGATCATGGTAGATAACCATTGTCCCATAACTATGTCACCACCATAGTTTTATGAATTAGCTGATGGATCTATATTGCTTAAGTTGCATGATTGACCAAAAAGGGGTGATGTTCCCGTATGGCACATGCGAATCAAATACCTAAAAAGGTGGTGTTCTAGTAAGGTGATTATGAAGCACTTCCCGAAATGGAGGAGTTTCCATAAGGTGAGTGTTTGATTTATCCTGGCAAAGTAGACCACACTTACTCTGGTGTGGAGCAACATCGAAATTTTAAGTAGTAGCTCGCTTGGTCTTATATGTCGGTTATAGTCCCTTCCCATCTATGTATGATATGTTATATGATTTGATGACTTCTCATGCGTAACTTGACTAAGGAATTGACGATTCATAACATATTGAGCTTATATCTATTGATCATGAATATGCATATTACTTAATTATAGCTTATGTTCCTTGTTGTATTGTACTCTGTATACATTGTACGTTCCAAGTACTAAAGCATACTTTTTGCCTACATGATCTAACCATGTATGGACCGGAGCTCCTTTCCATCCTCCTCCATGTGGTTATATGGTTCGAGCGAAGATTTTCTATTGGTGAATCCTCCACTTTTGGGAACAATATCCATCACTTTCATGCTTTTAATTCGATTTGTCTACTTTTCGATACTATCTTTTGAGGGTGAGCCGGGGAGATGTCTTGGCCCCCGTTTTATTCATGATTAGAGGTATTGTTGGATATGATTTTGGGATATGTACTTATGAGCTTGACTCGTTATGCTTTTGTAATTATGTAAGACTTCCCTTACTCCCACATTTCCCTCTATGTGTTAATTGCCTATTGTGTTGTTGTGATGAAAGTCCTAAGTCCGTAATTCCCCCCATAATGTGAGTCATACTTAGTCGCCTCTTCGTCTTTGCTTGCTATGTGATCCATGCTAATCATCTTCCTTGCAACATCCCCATAGCATGAGTCCAAAGTCCCGTTTCTCCTAGAATTATTTGCTACTTATTTGTTGATTATTTATGCTTCCGCAACCAAGGATGTGTTATTCATGCTTAAGAGGCTTGTTTGGGATTCTTTCGGGTTCCTCATTCAATGTGTCGCGCCTAGGCCCTAGGCTTAGGTCATACATACCTGAGTGGTCAAGAGGATTCAAAAGTAGTATATATTACCCTTGCCTCCTTCCTGGGTCAAGGGATTTGGGAAGTGATATATATATATATTACCCTTGCCTCCAGCCTGGGTCAAGGGATTTGAGAATTGGTGTAAGTATTATCCTCACCTCCTACCTGGGTCAAGGGATTTGAGAAGTGTAAGTATGTTAACCTTGCCTCCTACCACGGTCAAGGGGTGGTACAGTACAATATGAAGAGAATGCATGTCAATGATTTAAATCAAAGCATAAATTAACACTTTGATTGTAGTACCGGTAAGAAAACATCATAGAATCATATAAGATAATAACAAACACCACAAATGACATCACAAAACTATCCTCAAGCCTTGACTCCTCATATTCATACTGATAGTCCAGTGTTTCGATAAACCCGTCTAGATACACATACAATCGCAGCATGATAAGAATACTAATATACAAGCCTCATGTAATCATAGAAAATAATATCAAGTGTCATAACCAGTGTTCAAACAATCATCATAATTATATTATTAATACAGTGTTCCAATGAAATCGGACCTCACTCGTCCCATATTATACACAATAAAAAATAACCACAACATCGGACCTCGCTTGTCCAAAACTCTACAATTATAGAACTATGCTGGACCTCACTCGTCCCTAAATGTACATGTAATATACAACAGGCAACCTCACTCGTCCCCAAATTAAACACATAATCCTCAAAATACCTCAAAGGCCAACAAAAGTATCCCAAGATATACACATAATCTCCAAAAGTATGTCTCCAAATCCTCAAATGTCAACATAATTGTCAAAATAATATAACAAGTCTCATAATATGACATAATTATCCCAACCTGTCTCAATGTACAAGATTTCATCTCAACTTATCAATAGAATCAAAATTACTCCAATTTTCGTTTAACCAGGATCACATTTCCATCATATCAATCCAACTACTCACGAATCAATTTAGATCTCACAATTTCTGCATAAACATGATCAATAACTCAAATCCAATTCCAAAGAGGTTAGTCAAACCTACTTTGATGCCGAAACCGCGCACGAACAAGCTTTCAATCAACTTAAATCCTTCAAATGATCCCCAAATCGATCAATTACTATGAGAAAAATAGATACCACGCATCAAGATATGAATTCATATACATATTGGCATGAATTAGGCTTACGGGTAAAATGGTCAGAATTAGGGCTAAAATTTAAAGTTCTCGAATTTGATAATTGACTTTAAAATCATATTTTACACAAAAAATAAAGTTCGTGGTTGAAAATCCTACTAAAATCGGGTTTAAAACGAATGAGAAATCAACATTTTAAGTTTCAACATCAAACACCAAAAATTTCCAATTTTGCACATTCAAAAACATGAAATTTAAGACAAAATCAAGATAAAACTTATGGAAAATAACTCATATAGTGTTAGAAACACTTACCCAACAAAGTCCTTCGAAAGTCTTCTTTCAAAATCTCAGCAAAATCTTTGAAAGTTCAAAAAAAGAATAAAATGGTGACTCTCGGGTTTTAAAAATTGTTCAAGTAAATACACTCGGAACGTGGAGAAACACTAGCCCAAGACCTCCGCGAACGCGGGGACCAATCAGCGAACGCGGAGAAGAAGCAAGGGGGTCACCATCTAGTAATACGTGAATGCGGATCGATCCTCTGTGAATGCAGAGCATAATAATATTCAGACTTCCACAAACACGAAGAAGTAATGTGTCTACAACAGATGTCTTTTGCACAAGCTATACACAAGCAAGTTCCCAAATTGGAACAAACCCTTAGAATTTATGCGGAATCAAAATTTAAGAGAACTAAATATGTACCATACTAGAAATAGAGAAATCATCATAAATTGATTTCAAGGCCTCCTCGCCACATTTACCAATGTAGCTCGTATAAACTAATTTAAAACTCAAAATACCCAAACTACCCTCGGTAACTTCTAAAATTATGAAGAGACTATTTTTAGCGTTAGTTCCACCATTTGAAGCTACTGGAACAGTTGAAATTTTGATCCGAGCTTTCGAACTATGAATGTTGACCAAAGTCAAACTTTAGTTTTGAAAACAACTAAAATGCGACTTTGGGCCTAAAAATCTCATTTTAACTCTGAATTCAATTCTGTAACTTTTTACAGACCAAATTCGATGTTCCAGAGCTAATGGCATCGACGAATCTCCAATCCAACACCCTGAACTCGAAATGGTATAAAACTCATATTTTTAACAACTTAAGTCTCCAAAAATGACAAAGCTCTTATATTCAACTTTTAAAACTCGAGATTTCAGTTTTAACAATACAAATAGTTCAAAATAAGCCCAAGGCAACTTACAAAAGGGTAAAATAGTAATTTTCACAAATAAAGCTAAAAATGACCAATCAAGTCATTACATTTTCTACTGATCAAGACTTCCTATAGTGCCAAGGACTATGCCAAGTTGTACATTCATGAACCGGTAAGGGTTGCATGGTGTGCCCCTGTCCATTATATCGAATTGTGACTCCCAATTTACTTCTCACTTTTGAAAATCATTTCAAAGGGGACTTGGTATCAAACTGAATTTAAGCACTATTTTCTATCCTCAAATTGATAGGCAAGCCAAGCGGAAGATTCGTGAAGACATGTTGAGAGCTTGTGCATTGAAATTCAAGGGTAATTGGAATGATCAACTATTTCTCACCGAATTTGCCTAAAATAATAGTTATCACTCAAGCATTGAGATGGAACCATTTAAGGCTTTATATGGCAGAAGATGTAGATCTCCGGTGGATAGGTTCAAAGTGGGTGAGATGGTATTTATTGATACCAATTTGGTTTTGAATGTTATGGAGAAGGTGAAGCTCATAAGAAAGAGGTTGAAGACGGCTCAAGTCGCCAAAAGTCATATTCTAATATGAGAAGGAGGGATCTTGAGTTTGATGTAGGAATTGGGTGTATTTGAAGGTTTCATCCATAAAAGGTGTGATACGATTTGATAAAAGAAGAAACTGAGTCCTAGATAAGTAAGACCTTATAAAATTTTGGAGTGTGTTGGTTGAAAGTGCAAGAGGGGGAAGGTGAATTGAATTTTCTTTGCTTTTCTTGTAACTTAAACCTGAACTTCAGATAGTCAACTAATGAACTAGGTAGTCGACTAAAGCAATTAAGTAAATATGCAGAAAAATAAAGCGTGTAAAAGAAAATTCAACACCAAATGCTTTTATACTGGTTCGTATTCAATGTTAATCCTAGGTCAAGTCCTTTTGGGTTGTAAGGGATATCTCTTCAAGCCTTTAATGGGTAATGGTTACACGAATTTAAACTTGAAACTAATACTCAGATTTTTCCTCTCTTTTTTTTCTTTTCCTTTTTCTTTTGATACAAACCTCTCTTTCAGTGTTTTTCTCCTTTTGTGCCAGGATTCAATCTTATGATGATGTTCCTCTTCTTTTCTGCCAGGATTCAATTTTATGATGATGCTCCTTTCCTTTTGTGACTTGAGTCTACTAGATCTTTTGTTTGTCTTTAGTCTTTGTGTAGATTTGTTTCCTTTTTGATGTTGTACCTGCAAGCAGTAATCAATCAAAATAATTTTAGCTTTAACAATCTCCCTCTTTTTGATGATGACAATAATAGTAAAGATGTAGTCAACTTTCCTGAAATGTTAGTCGACTAGGATCCTCCCCCTGACTGATTGCATAGTCAATTCTCCCTGAATTCTTGCATTTGTACAGTTCTAGTCGACTATTGTGCATGTCTAATTTCTCCCCGACATCAGCAAAAAGGAAATAGTAAAACAAGAGAAGAGAACAAAATAGGACATAATAGCTAGCAAAAGCAAACATTCAGATAGCATAGCAAAAACTTGTAGTGTCCAAAGCACAACACAAATTACATCGTCAAAAGTAAAAGCAAATAGAGAAACTAAAGCAGTTATCCACGGGGACGAGGGAAGTAGGTCAGGGTGTTGACAGTAGCGGTCTTCATATTCTTAAAAAGATTAGTTAAGGGGGTAGATAAGGCATCAATGTTGGTCTGAATCTTCTTAACAACTTTGACAGCTTCCTTGATGGCTTCATCAAGTTTCAGTTGAATTTTGCCACATCTACTCCAGTTTCTTTAGAAATGGGCTGAACCTTCTCAATGGAGTCAGCTGCAGTGTAATCTTGTAGTAATTTGAGAGAAGATGGTCCTGAAGAGCTTCAAACTTTGCATCCATTCCAGAGAATTTGGAGAGAAGTTCTTCAAACATCTTAGTGTCCAAAGAAGGAGATGACCCAAGATCAGGTGGAGGGATCGGGAGAATCATGAGGAGCAACAACAAATGCTTCAGATTTAAGGATCCAAGAGTCATTATACAGAATGTACCCCATACTCCCAAAATCCCTAGAGTTGTAGCATTGCTTCACAGAAATAGAGGGAATATTGTCAAAACAGACCAAATTGGCTTCTAAAATACGAGAGATAATCATTCCATAGGCTAGACTAAGAGGATCAATAGTAGAGTCAATCATGTAGTTAAGGATGTGGAAAGAGAGCTTGAATCGCTTTTCCAACAGGAGACAATAAGTGAAAAAGGTGTCATGCACACACAAGATAGAGAACGAGCAAGCCCTAGGCAGAAAGGTGGTTGCCACAATGTGAGAAAGAATTTGCGCCTCAAAAGACGTCTTTAGGCCCAAGGTTAGAGGGATAGGGTCCAAAAGGGTTGGAGGACAGTGCCCTTTTTGCCTCCTTAAAGGAGACTTCAGAATCAAAGAGCTAAGAGTTTATGAAGGAATCACACAACTAGAACAATAAATACCAAAAATATCAGCAAAGGTATCTTGGTAAAGGAAGATTCACTTACCCAAAACAAGAGATTCCACTTCACCAGGTTTAGAGGAACACAAATTTGCATAAAAGAGATGGACTAGGGGTTCATAGACCACTTTCGGAGAAGACGAGAAGATTTTGGCCTACCCTTGATACTCAAAAAATTCTTTGATAGGGGAGTGAATAGAAAGGAGAAGGTCAAGATCAACTATGTGACCATGCACCACAATCTTCGATTTTAAAGATTGAAACAGAGTTTCATTTGAAGAGTACCAAAAATCAGCTTTGATGTCTAGGGATTTTTCAAAAGTAAAATGACACTTTTTCTTAGAATCCTCAGACTGAAGAAAGGGTGCAGAACGTTTAACGGTGGAACACAGAGGAGAGGTGGATGAGGGAGCAGACGAACGGGTGGACGAATTTTCAGAATCAATGGGCACAAGGGAGAGGGCAATGCCCTTTCCCTTGATGCGAGATCTTTTTGGGGAGGCATAGAGATGGTAAGGAAGAAGGCATAAGAAGAAGTGAAGGGGAAGAGATTAATAATAAAAAAAAAGAAAGGAAAGATGAAGAGAGAGACGTGAAGTGAAATGATGGGACGTGGGGGCAAAAACGAAGTGATGCTGACACACAGAAGGAAAATTCTTCAATTAGCTGGCAAAAAGGAGAGAGAAATGAGAGAGTAATTAAGGAGGGAATTCGTACGAATAAGCATGAAAAGGAAAACAATAATTATGGCAATCAGATAATAGATGCAAGTAGTTATTGCCAAAAATGAAGCAATTAAAATAGGTAATAATTACTAAAATTAAACTGGTTTTGAAATAACATTAAGGGCTTTTCTAAGATATAAAAATCTTTCTTCAAGGAGAGGTTTTGTAAAAATGTCAGTCAATTGATTTTCAGAATTTAGAAAAATAATTTCAACATTACCATTTAAAATATGATCTCTAATAAAATAGTGATTGATATCAATGTGCTTGGCCCTAGAATGATGCACAGGATTTTTTGTCAAGCAAATGACACTGGTTTTGTCACACAATAATTGAGCAGGCTTAACAACAATATCACAATCACTTAATTGATAAATTATCCAAAAAACCTAGGCACAACATAGTCCAATGGCTACATACTCAACTTCAGTGGAAGAGATAG
>JAPFFP010029237.1:0-62580 GCA_026153255.1 Solanum medicagineum | reverse complement strand
ACCTCCTGAACGAGAGATAGATTTTGGTATTGACTTACTTCTAGGCACTCAACCTATTTCTATCCCTCCATATAGAACGACCCCGGCAGAGTTGCCTGAATTAAAAGAGTAATTGAAAGACTTATTGGAGAAGGGTTTTATAAGACCTAGTATGTCTCCCTAGGGTGCACCAGTGTTATTTGTACGCAAGAAGGATAGAAGCTTGAGAATGTGTATCGACTATCGTTTGAATAGGGTGACAATTAAGAGTAAATACCCGCTCCCCAGGATTGATGATTTATTTGATCAGTTACAGGGTGCCAAATGCTCCTCAAAAATTGATCTGAGATCGAGGTATCACCAAGTGAGGGTGAAGGAGGAAGATATACCTAAGATTGCTTTCAGAACATGGTATGGTCACTTTGAATTTCTTGTTATGTCATTTGGACTAACGAATGCACCAGCAGTTCTTATGGATTTGATAAACAGGGTATTTAAGCCATTCTTAGATGTGTTCGTGATAGTGTTTATAGGTGACATCTTGGTATATTCAAGATCAGATGAGGACCACGCAAATCACTTATGACAAGTGTTACAGGTTCTTCGTGATCGACAGTTGTATGCCAAGTTTTCTAAATGTGAATTTTTGCTAAACTCAGTGTCATTCATGGGTCATATTATGTCTGAGGAGGGAATAAGAGTTGATTCAAAAAAGATAGATGCGGTGAAAGATTGGCCAAGGCCAATGACACCAACGAAAGTTCGGAGCTTCCTAGGTTTGGCAAGTTATTACAGAAAATTTGTTGAAGGTTTTTCTTCCATTTCTGCACCTCTAACTAAACTGAAACATAAGGCAACCAAGTTCCTATAGAATGATGCATGTGAAAGGAGTTTCCAGGAACTGAAAAATAAGCTAACTTCTGCACCTGTGCTAGTACTTCCAGAAGGCACCGAGGGGTATAAGACAAAGAAACTGGGCTCACCCTCATAGTCAAATAGAAAATAAAATAATGTCTCAGTACATAAGAGGAAAACATAAACTAAAGTCCCCGAAATGGAGGACTCACCAAAAAAAACTGGGCACTGGTTCCTACATGGTGATATCATATAGGCAAGAGTATGCGTTAGTACATTTGAATGTACTAAGTATGTGGGATGCAATGCAACAAGAGACAAGCTTCATAATATACATACATAACAATAGGCAATAGGCATGATATAGAAATATATCATGCATGATCATTGCATAAGTAAAACATGCTTAGGTAACTTCACGCTCATATTGCATATCATATAAGAAGATGACACCAAGCTAGCTTTATAAGGTATGAACCCATCTGTAGGTTGGTGATGTTGCCACCCCATCACCTAGTTGGAGATGAGTGTTAATCGTCATTCTAGGTTGGTGATGTTGCTACCCCATCATCTAGGTGGAGATAAGTATTAACCCTCATTCTAGGTTGGTGATGTTGCCACCCCATCACCTAGGTGGAGATGAGTATTAACCCTCATTCTACGTTGATGACAATGCCACCCCATGACCCCGGTGGAGATGAGTATTAACCCTCATTCTAGGTTACCCAGGCTCTTGTCCCCCCGAATCAGGCATGGTCTATGGAACACTTTATATAATATTCATCACAATCTCTATTGCAATACCTCATGTAGGAATAATCATGTACATAATCTCATTTCATCATCATAATATCATTCATATCATATCTCGTGCTTTGGAACTTCAATTCCTCAAGAAACCATAACCGGACATTTTATCAAGCACCTTGGGTATGTGTAATGGGGGTAACAGACCATGCAATTTAGAGATGTAATCATGCAGGAAAATCAATGGTAAAACCTTTAATCAACACCTTGCAACACCTCGAAAACATTCATATCAAAACCCTTCATAAAATCCAACATTAGATCCATGATTTAAAGCTAAAAATATGCTAAACCAACCGTACTTTCATGAACTAAAATCAATGTGAAGTAAATTTCTCAATATACAAGACCCACATGTAAAATCAACTTTAAATCATGAATTATAAGTAAAAAGATGGTTTAGGCACCATGGGTGGAAGGACCCAATAGTTCAACACCACATACCTTAGATTTTTTGAAGTTCTTGAAGAAGACTCTAATGGAGATTTGAAGCTTGGGTGAGATCCTTGAAGAAATCTTTGAGATTAGCCTTGAGTTTGGGACTTGAATTTAGGGTTAGAAATGAATCTAAGTGTTTGGGGAAATATTGGGGGAATGTTTTAGGTGATATGAGGGTGAAATAAGGCTAAGTATAGGTGAAAATACATTTGGGAAAACTTAGGTCCAACACTTAGAAAAATCTGGGCGAACTAGGGAAAGACAGTGCAGAAATAACATGTCTCCGCATCGCGGAGAAGACCGGAGGCCTTCTGGAAATTGCACCAAGTGAAATTTCAAAATTCGTTTCCTTTGCTTTAAATTTGATGTTAGACCCTTGTCACCCTCATTTGGACCCCTGAACAAGAATATAAAGTCAAATTTTCGAAATTCCAAACTGATTTCTAGATATACAGAAAACAAGATTCTGGGCACTTTCGAAGCATGTTTTCGGGAAGTTTTTGGGGTCATTCAAAGGGTTCTTGAGTATTTGAAGGTATATTGCATGGCTTAAGAGTTAAGTAACTTTATGATGATGAAAGGGATGTATATTTGTGTTGATTTCTTGAAAAGTATCGATAGTATTGCAACTTGACCACACCTTGTTGGGGGAAGGGAGGTTGCTATGCCTCAATCACCTTGTCAAGGGTTGGTAGGCCCGTACTACCATGTTGTGGGTTATATAACTTGACCACCTTGTTGGGGGGTGCTACCCCCTACTACCATGTTGAGGGGTATATACCTTGGCCACCTTGTCGGGGGGTTCTAGACCCATACTACCATGTCGAGGGGTATATACCTTGTCCACCTTGTCAGGGGTGTTAAACCCCTACTAAGGTATCATACTCTATGCCTACATGATGTTATCATGTAGGAACCGGACCTTCACTTGATCATATTCCTCCTCCACATGGCAAGTACCACTCTTGAAGCAAGTTTAGTGAGTCCTCAACTCCAAGGACAATAGCTACTGATCTTATGTTATGTAAGATGCTTTTCTTTGTTTAGATGCTTATGAATATAAGGATAATCCCTGAAAGTGTGGTGGCCCTCGCTCAATTCCATGTTTAGAGGTGTTGTTGGACAAGTGATGTAATTATGCTTACGATTTGACTCTTTCCATGATTTATGCTATTAAAGACATCGCTTAGTCCCTTCTATCCCTATTTATACTCTCTTGTTGTTGTTTAATTGCTTCTGTGACCAAGGATTTGTAAATGATATACTAAGAGGCTAGTTTGGGGTCTCTTTGGCTTCCCATTCGCCATGTCACGTCTAGGCCCTATGCCTGGGTCTTGATAATGTGAAATAGAGTCAGATATGTGTGCTCTGTACCCTCAGTTTTTTGAACCTTTAGGTATGTTCTTTATCTCATGTTCGAGGACGAATATTATTTTTAGTAGTGGATGATGTAATGACCCCAAAAGTCATTCCATAAAATTAACTTTTTTTCCTTTTTGAAAGTTTCCTTGGGTCATTTTTGGTCGAGTCTAAAAGTCAGATTTTGAAAACCTTGTAAAAAGTTGGAGTTTTTCTAAAGAAAGCGTTCTTGAAGGCTTAAAATTGAAAATTTGCATTTTGTGGTCATCTTGAGTTTTCAGTGTCAGAATGTGATTTTGTTGATGCATCAGCTTCTGAATATGAAATCTGGTCTAGGAGAACTTACGAAACTATGTTCAAAGTTAAAAAAGAGATTATAGATCCAAATTTGCATTTTCAGTTCATTTGGGATCATAGTTCAACCTTGATCAACATTCGAAGTGAAACACCCCGAAAATGTGCCTCGAAATCCCATAATTGTAATTTCTATATATCTTAAAATCCATGCGTGATATCAAAAATCCAACTTCAAATTCTTGATCAGGGGAAAAATTGAGTGGGTGATGGGTATAACCCTAATCTTAGAAGACCAGCAGCGAAAAAAGATTTTCACATAACTTTCAAAAACAGAAGGCATCCGCGATAAGGACCCGTCGCAGAGGAGTGTTTGCGCTTCCTTAATTTTTTCCTATTTGCTTTAAGACATTGGGGTCTAGGCCCCATGCCCACATATGCATGAAAATACTTAGCCATTTTTCAATTCTACATCACTCAAGACCCTCTCAAAACCCTATCTAACACGTAACCAAATATTTCATCCAAATTCAAGTGCCTCAAGCTTAATTCTGGATCTCAAGAACTCCATTCAAGCTTCAAGTTTCCTTCAAGTCTACATAAAAAAAACCCAAGTTTAAGGTATGTGGATTTTAACCATTGGGTCTTTTCACCCATGGTGCCCAACCTTCCTTTTAATGAAAGATTGCATGTTTTCAAGTTGTATTACTTATGAGTATTACTTATTATGGATTATGATTATAAAACGCAATGGGTTGTATGAAGTGTTGATCGAAAACACATGTCTATCTATTTTAAGCTTATACTATGAAATGGTTTGTCTATCATGACTATGCATGTTTTGGGCTATGAAACTATGATCTATTATGAGACTTGATGATGGATTTAAATATATCTTATATGAGGGTTTTACTATGTATTGGTGGGTTGATTTACAGTAAGTTTTCTCACATTATTTTACTCTTGAATTGAATGACTTTGAACTGGCATTGCCTACCCACCAAGTGTTTAATTAAATGTCTTGACAAGGAATCATGAGTTATTGATGACCTATTTTATGGTTTACAAGTCAAGTGATGTTATGATGGTTAAGGGATTGTATGTGTGCATTGCAATTATGGAAAAGTATGTATGGTATTGCAAGTTGATCACACCTTGTTAAGGGAGTGACAAGCCTTAATCACTTTGTCGGGGGTGGCATGCACCTACTACCTTGTGGAGGGGTATGTACCTCAATCACCTTGTCAGGGGTAGCATGCTTGTACTACCTTGTTGAGGGGTAGGTCAGTCACCTTCTAAGGGGGTGGCACACCTTGAATTTTAAGTGATAGTTTGCTTGGGCTATGATGATTTTGGTTTCTTCCTACATATCTAATCTATATTTGCAAGTTATATGTTTTACAAGCATATTTTACCACAAGCAATGATCATGCATGCCATATTGATATTATACTTTCCCATTGTTATGACTATGCATTTTGATTATGTTAACTGGAGCACCTCTCGATCATCGTCCACGTGGCTAGTTTTGGCATTTTGAAAGATAAGCTTTGTTGAGTCCTCAAGTCCAGGGACACTAGCTATGCTACTCTTACTTTTGTTATCTCTTTATGTTGAATACTTGATACTATGAGGATGAGCCCGGAAAGTGTCTTGGCCCCCGCTCCAAACTATTTTAGAGGTGTTGTTGGAACAATTAATGTACTTATGCATTGAGCTTTGACTCTTTTATGCTTTATAAATATCAAGACTTCTAAGCTCCACTTCTCTTATTTATATCTCTTGTTATTATTTTGCTTTCGCGACCAAGGATGTGTGAATGATATGCTAAGAGGCTTGTTTGGGGTCCTTTTGAGCTCCTATTTGTCGTATCACGTCTAGGCCCTAGGCTTAGGTCGCAACAAACATAGTATCAGAGCATTAGGTTGTTAATGGTCCTTGGAATCCAACACACGACATCGATTAGAGTCTTGTTCATGGTTGTGAAGTGCACCACAACTATGAGGAAAAGGCTATGAGACGTTATAGGAAATGTTCCCCTTCTTCATGATCTATTAGTGCTATAGAAATTAAGGTAAGACTTTTCCTCTAATGAATGTTTTTTTATTTTCTAAATCATGCCTATTCCAAGAGGAAGACTAATGAGAGTCCGTTCACCTGAGGAGCAACCGACCCCTCCTATTCCTCAAGATCCTTAAAATGGGGGAGTGGCCCATGATGAGTTCTGAGATGCTATCACCATGTTGGCTCATGCTATGACCAACCAAATCAACTAAGGGGCCGAAGCTCCTCATCCTCCTACTCGGCCTCAAGGATAAGGGATTTTACTAGGATGAATCCACTGGAGTTCTATGGTTCCAAGGTGGATGAGGAACCCCCAAATTCATTGACGAAGTGTATAAGGTTTTGTCAATTATGTGGGTTAATTCAGAGGAAAAGGCGGAGTTAGCGACCTACCAAACCAAAGTGGTGGCTCAAATATGGTTAACTCAAAGGAAGATGGAGAAGGGGAATGATAATGTTATCCTTTGGGAAGAGTTCAAAGCGACATTTCTCAACCGGTTTTGTCCTATTGAGCTACGATAGGCGAAGATAATGGAATTTATGAACCTTAAACAAGGTTCCATGAGTGTGAGGGAGTATGTCCTCAAGTTCAACCAACTCTCCAAGTATGCCACACAATTGGTTGTCGAGGCAAGGTCAAGGATGAATAAATTTGTGTCGGGTATGTACGACTTGGTCAATGAGGAGTGTCATACCCACATGCTAATAGGTGATATGGATTTGTCCCGCCTTATAACATACGCCGAACAACTAGAGGGTGAAAAGCTTAGAAAAAGAAGAAGAGGCAAGTCTAAGAAGGCTCCTTTTGAAGGTGGACTCCTAAATTCCAAGGGTGGACAGTTTCCTCAAGGCCACGAGTTCCAAGGCCAAGGTTCTTCCAATGCTCCTAATAGAAGGTTTTCTAATGACAACCCTATATGCCAAAGGTGTGGCAGGAGCTATAATGGACCATGTTAGAAGCACACTAATGCTTGCTATGGTTGTGGTGAGGTGGGTCATAAGGTTATTGGTTGTCCTCATACTCAAAACAAAGGTAGAGATGGTCGTCCACAAGGACAAGGTGCAAATGTGGGTCCAAAAGGCAAAAGAGGCCAACAAGGGGGTGCTCCAAGGAAAATAGATTTTATGCTCTTCAAGGGAGACAAGAGGTGAATGAGGTGCCCGATGTCATCACCGGTATGCTAAAGGATTTTGATTTTGATCTGTATGTTTTGATAGACCCGGGTGCCACTCTTTCTTTTATTACTCCTTTTGTTGTCAAAAAGCTCCATGTTAGCTCCGAATTGTTATGTGGACCTTATGAATTGTCCACCCCCGTTGCTGAGTCCATTGTTGCAAAAAGAGTCTATAGAAATTGTCCCGTGTTCATTTTGCATAAAATCTTACCTTGTGATTTTGTTGAATTAAATATGGTGGATTTTGATGTCATTCTTGGGATGGATTGGTTGCATGCATATTATGCTTCTATTGATTGTAGAACCCATAGGGTTAAATTTCAATTCCCTAATGATCTTATCCTTGAGCGGGAAAGTTGTGATGTGGTGGTCAAGGGTAGATTCATTTCTTGTTTTAAAACCCAAAATTTGATTTCCAAGGGGTGTCTCTATCATCTTGTGAGGGTTAGGGATGTTGAATCCAAAGTTCTTCCTATAGAGTTTGTTCCAGTGGTTAATGAGTTCCTTGATATCTTTCCTGATGAGCTTCCCGATGTTCCTCCCGAAAGTGAAATAGACTTTGGTATAGAAATCTTTGCCGATACTCAACCCACTTCTATTCTCCCTTACCATTATCACTCTGGTGAACTTGAATGAGTTGAAAGAGCAACTGAGGGATTTGTTGGAGAAGGGTTTTATATGACCTAGTGAGTCACCTTAGGGAGCACCAGTCTTGTTTGAGAAGAAAAAGGATGGTTCTCTTAGAATACGCATTGAGTACAAGCAACTTCATAGAGTCACAATAAAGAACAAGTACCCTCTACCAAAAAGATTGATGACCTTCCTGATCAACTTCAAGGAGCTAGTCACTTCTCTAAGATTGATCTTCGGTCCTTGTATCACCAAGTGAAAGTAAGGGAGTGTGACATTTCCAAGACGGCCTTCCAGATTAGGTATGGGCACTTTGATTTTGTGGTTATGTCCTTTGGGTTGACTAATGCACATACTATATTTATGGATCTTATGAATAGGGTCTTTAAACCCTACCTTGATTTGTCTGTTGTAGTTTTTATTGATGATATCTTGATCTATTGCCATAGTGAGGAGGAGTATATAGATCACTTGAGGGTGGTGTTGCAAATCTTGAGGGAGGAAAGTTTGTATGCTAAATATGAAAAATGTGAGTTTTGAAAGCGGTTGTTTTTCTAGGGCATGTGGTGTCGGGTGATGGTATTAAGGTGGATCCTAAGAAGACGAAGGTGATTAGAAATCGGCCTAGACCTTTGATTCCATCGTAAATTAGAAGTTTCTTGGGTTTGCCAGGTTATTACTGTAGGTTTGTAAATGGTTTCTCCTCTATTGCTTTTCCTATGACTAAGTTGACACAAAAGAAGGCGAAATTTGTGAACACCAATGAGTGTGAAAAGAGTTTACAAACTTTGAAAGATAAGCTTGTCTCTGCTCCTATCTTGTCTCTAGAAGAAGGGTTGGAAGGATTTATTGTGTATTGTGATGCCTCAACAATTTGATATAGTGTGTTTTGATGCAAAGTGGTAAGGTGATAGCATATTTCTCTAGACAACTTAAGGTGCTTGAGAAGAATTATCCCACCCATGATCTTGAATTGGTGGCCATGGTATTTGCTTTGAAAATATGGTGTCACTACTTCTATAGGGTTCATGTTGATGTGTTTACCGATCATAAGAGTCTCCAATATGTGTTCACCCAAAAAGATCTTAACTTGAGACAAAGAAGGTGGTTAGAGCTCCTTAAGGATTATGATATGAGTATGCATTATCACCCGGCGAAGGTAATGTTGTGGCCAAATGTTTAAAGTAGGGCGTCTGTGGGTAGTCTAGCTCATGTTGATGATGGGTGTAAAGAGATGGCTAAATAGTTTCACCGGTTGGCTAGATTGGGGTTTAGGTTGGATGAACTTGATAATGGTGGTGTAGTGGTTTTTGATGGTCCTAAATCCTCCTTGATTGAGGAGGTGAAGGAAAACAAGATTTTGACCCCACCTTGCTAGAGTAGAAGGCCTTAGTGAGAGATGCTAATGTGGAGGCTTTCTCCCAAGGGGGAGATGGTGCCCTTAGGTACCAAGGTAGATTGTGTGTGCCTAGTGTTGATGACTTGAGAAAGAACATTTTAGATGAGGCTCATAATTCTTCCTATTCTATCCACCTCGGTTCCACAATGATGTTAGAGATTTGAGGGAAGTGTATTGGTGGGGTGATATGAAGAAAGACATTACCAAGTTCATGTACGGATGTCACAATTACTAACAAGTGAAAATCGAAAACCAAAGGCCGGGTGGCCTATCCCAAGGTATAGAGATTCCTACTCTAAAGTGGGAAGAAATCAACATGGATTTTGTGGTTGGGTTGCCTAAGATTAGAAAAAAAATTTATTCTATTTGGGTTGTTGTTGATAGAATGACAAAGTGGGCTCACTTCCTACAGGTCAACACTACTTATGGTACCGAAGATTATGCCAAATTGTACATTCATGAGTTTGTTAGATTGCATGAGGTGCCTTTGTCTATTATTTTGAATCATGGTGCTCAATTCACTTCTCACTTTTAGAGGTCCTTCCAAAGAGGTATTGGTACTAAGGTTAAGCTTAGCACGACTGCAAACAATATTTTAAAATATATTTTTGAAATCATATTGTAGGAAAAAAATATTGCAATTGATTTTACTTTTCTTATAGTTTTTGAATGTCTAAATTTTTTATTTTAAAATATTAAATTAATTTAACTTTAAAAATTAGTCAAATCATCACGTTCATATTCGGTCCAAAAAAATAAAAATAATAAAAAATTCTCTCTCTTTTTTATTTTTTGCTTTCACCCTCAAACGGATGGTCAAATCGAGAGGACTATCCGAACTCTTGAGGATATGCTTATACCTTGTGTTTTGGAGTTTAAAGGTAGTTGGGATGAACACCTTGCACTCATTGAATTTGCTTACAACAGTGCTACCACTCAAGCATTGGTATGGCCCCTTTTGAAACTCTTTATGATAGGAGTTGTAGGTCCCTGGTTGGGTGGTTTGAAGTGGGGGAAATAGCTTTTCCAAGTTCGGATTTGGGCATGGAAGCCTTGGATAAGGTAAAGTTGATTAGGAGAGACTGAAAACAGCCCAGCATATACAAAAGTCCTGTTTCGATGTGAGGAGAAATGATCTTGAGTTTAAGGTTGGTGATGGGTCTACTTGAAAGTCTCACCCATAAAGGGTGTGGTTCGATTTGGAAAGAAGAGAAAGTTAAGCCAAGATTTGTTGGTCCTTATAGTGTTTTGAGGAGGATTGGTAAGGTTGCATATGAGTTGGAGTTGCCTAGGGAGATAGACATGGTTCATCTAGTCTTGGATGTGTCCATGTTGAGAAAGTTTATTGGTGACCCTAATGCTATAGTGCATTTGGATGTTGTGGGTGTTGTAGAAGATAATTTAACTTATGAGGAGGTTCCAGTAGAAATTCTTGATAGACAAGTGAAGAGGTTGAGAAACAAGGATGTAGCTTATGTCAAGGTTCTTTGGAGAAACCGACAAGTTGAAAGTGCCACATGAGAAGCTGAGGGGGACATGAGAAAGAGATATCCATATCTCTTCCACTCTACTCAAGCCTGAGGTACTAATTTAAGTCCTCTATATTCTTTCAAGTCTTAAGTTTGAGCTCTTATGTCATTTTGCATGCATTTATGTTTATGTTGACAAGTTTATGGTGATTCTTGACATTCATGTTAAGATTTTTGAAATGATGTTTAAATGCATTTGTTGCATTCATCTCAAGATGAAATCTTCATTATTACTTCACTCATGTATGTTTTTATTTGATATTCGAGGATGAATATTCCCAAGGAAGAGATATTGAAACGCCCTGAAAATGTACCTTGGAAATATCCATAATCGTAATTTCCATGTATCTCAAAATTCGTGCATGATATCAAAAATCCAACTTTATATTCTTGATCGGAGGGGGGGGGGGAAATTAAGTGGGAGATGGGTATAACCCGTATTTTAGAAGACTCGCAGCGAAAAATGATTTTCACAAAGTTTTCAGAAATAGTAGGCATCTGCGATGCCTCCATGACACGGACCCGTCGCGGAGGTGTGTTTGCACTTCCTTAATTTTTCATGTTCGACCTAAGATATTGGGCTCTTGGCCCCATGCCCACATATGCGTGGAAACACCTATACTTGGCCATTTTTCAACTTTATATCACTCAAGACCCTCCCAAAACCCTCTTTAACATTTTACCAAATATTTATCAACATTTAAGTGTCTCAAGCTTAATTCCGAATCTCAAGAACTCTATTCAATCTTCAAGTCTACTTCAATTCTACTTCAAGAAAATCCATGTTTAAGGTATGTGGATTTCAACCATTGGGTCCTTTCTGCCATGGTGCCCAACCTTCTTTTTTATGAAAGATTGCATGTTTTCAAGTTGTATTACTTAGGGGTATTACTTATTATGGATTATGATTATAAATTATGTTTGATTTATGAAGTGTTGATATAAAACACATGTTTCTCTATTTCAAGCTTATACTATGAGTTGGTTTGTCTATCGTGACTATGAATATTTTGGGCTATGAAACTATAATCTATTATGAGATTTGATGATGGATTTCAAGGTATCTTACATGAGGATTTTACTATGTGTTGGTGGGCTGATTTACATTAAGTTTTCTCACATTATTTCACTCTTGAATTGCATGATATTGAACTAGCATTGCACACTCGCTAAGTGTTTGATAAAATGTCTTGACAATAAATCATAAGTTATTGATGATCTATTGCATGGTTTACAAGTCAAGTGACATTATGATGATTAAGTGATTGTATGTATGCATTCAATTTATGAAAATTATCTATGGTGTTGCAAGTTGACCACACCTTGTTGAGGGGGTGAGAAGCCTAAATCACCTTGTCAGGGGGTGGCATACCCGTACTACCTTGTTGAGGGGTATATATCTCAATAACCTTGTCGGGGGTGGCATGCCCGTACTACCATGCTGAGGGATAGGTACCTCAATCACCTTTTAAGGGGGTGGTATGCCTTGGAGTTCAAGTGATAGTTTTCTTGGGCTATGATGATTATGGTGTCTTCCTAAACATGTGATATATATTTGGAAGTTATATGATTTACAAGCATGTTTTACCACAAGCAAAGATCATGCATGCCATATTGATATTATACTTACCCATTGTTTATGACTATGCATTTTGATTATGTCAACTTATATCTTGTTGCATTGCATCCTACATACTTAGTACATTTAAGTGTACTAATGCATACTCTATGCCTACGTGATGTTACCATGTAGGAACCGTAGCACCTCTCCATCATCCTCCACATGACTAGTTTTGGTATTTCGGAAGATAAGCTTTGGTGAGTCCTCAAGTTCAAGGACACTAGGTATGCTACTCTTACTTTTGATATATTTTTATGTGGAATACTTGATACTATGAGGTTGAGCTCGGAAAGTGTCTTGGGCCCCGCTCCAATCTATGTTAGAGGTGTTGTTAGAACAATTGATGTACTTATGCATTGAGCTTTGACTCTTTTATGCTTTATAAATATCAAGACTTGCCTTAGCCCCACTTCTCTTATTTATATCTCTTGTTGTTGTTTATTTTGCTTCTGCAACCAAGGATGTGTGAATGATATGCTAAGTGGGTTGTTTGGGGTCCCTTCGGGTTCCTATTCATCATGTCACGTCTAGGCCCTAGGCTTTGTTATTCGGAATCTCAGATCAAAATTCTAAAAGTTCTAGTGATTTTGGGTGGTGAAACAAACGCTACAAATGGTCTCGCTGTAATTTTTAGAATTTTCAAAGTTATTTTGAGTATTTGAGTCTTAAACTAGTTTAAATGATCAATCTCAAGTTTCAAGTCGAAGAGACCTTATAATCAAATTTTGACAATTCCATTGAGTCCAGAATGTCAGTTCTGGTCAGTTTCCATGTTTAGTTTGTGTCTATGGAGTTTTGAATGAATTTCAAGAGTCCCTTTTAGTGATTGTCTCGCGTTATGTTTTCTCGTGTAAAGTAGTATGTGGTGCCACTTATGGTATTCTCCGCATTCACGGAGGTCAAGTGATTAGGTCTCCATGTTTGCAGAGTAGTGAGGAGCCTCGACCTTCATGTTTGTGGAGGGTCAGTCCATGGGAGGGGGGCCAATCCGCATTTGCAGAGTGTTAAGAGGTTCTTGATCAGTGAATGACTTTTAAGTGATGGGTTTTGACCTTTTCCACCATTTTCAACATTCCATGCTTCCGTTTTTAGATAATCTTCAAGGTTTGTCAAGGCAAATCTATGGGGAAACTATTTTTCACCCATTTTTAAAATTTCCATTGCTAAAATGCATTTTAACTTGGAATTTGGGGTTTTAAATTGTAGAAATTAGAGATTTTCTGGATATTGATTCCTAATGCTAAATTGATGATTTTAACCTCGTCACTCCTTTTCAAAATGGTTTTCACCGTTAAACTCCTTATTGCTTTAGGTATGTTATCATGTATTAATTTTCAAATTTCAATTACTTTTTTCGGCATGGAATTTTTGACCATTTTTCCCTTTTCAGCCGAATTGATTGATTTTAATGTCATTGAATTCATTATATTTGAATAGATTATGGTGATTTAGATAATCATAGAAAGGAAAAAGATGTGGATGTGACTTGATTCAAAACATTTTCTAAGGCAAGCAGACTTCTAACCTCTTGTTAAGTATGGTCTAACCTCCTATGATCCTATGTGAGTAGAATTAAGTATTTTGGGGCGTCATACGCTTTGATCATGAGATTTCGATTTGAGTACTTCTTTATGCTGTGGAATCTTGGCTTGTGAGATGATTGTGAATTCCTGACACATATGATCTTGTGAATTATGTGATATTGATGTCGAGAGAGTGTCAATATTTAGATGTGAATGATATTGAAACTATGTTGATATTGAGATCATGATGATATTGAAATTATGATAATATTGAGATCTTGATGACATTGAATATGAGATGAAATTGAGAATGTGCACATTGCATTCACTATTTATTATGTAGTGATACTTCTAATGTTTATGATTGAGAGATATAAAAGGTAACAAGTGGGTTGGTGACCGAGGTCTCTACCAGTCGATGATTAGCCGAGGTTTCTGCCGGTGACCCGAGGTAATATGTTGGCTGATGATGTCTGAGGTTGCTTTCAGATGGGTGAGCATTGACTGAGGTCATTGCTAGAGAAGTTCATGTATACATGGTCCTTGTGTGGCGACCATGGATTTCGTTATGACATATATATGATCAACGGATATGTGTCTTAGGACTGACATGCATTCTGATTATTTGATATTGCATCATATTGTTTACATCTCATGGCATCCACTTCATCTCACATCATTCTCTCTTGATATTGTTGTATGTATTGTGTGAGAATTGTGAATAATCTGAAGCTATTTATTATGATGAGGATATATTACGTGAAGTGTATATACCTGATTATATGTTATATATTGTACTATATTGGGACTTTCCTTAGTGCAGGTGTGTAGTTCAGCGATATGTGGTTGGGTTGACAGGAGTACTTGTGTTCTTCATTGCTTTACTTTTATGTTAGTTTCCATTTGTTGAGTACCGCGTGTTTGGTGCTCACCCTTTACTACATCTTTATAGGTAGTAAGCCCGGTCTTTCTTGCTAGCTTTCTGACTTATAGGATCGAGCATTTAGATCACTTGAGAGGTAGTTGCTTATATCTTAGCAGGTCTTCGAGGATTGCATTTTATGATTTGTTCTGTTTGAGAACTAGATATTGAGATTTCTGTTTCATTTGAGCATTCTCATTGTTAGAGACTTGTACATGTAACACTAGTTTTGGGATGGTTATAGTTTAGATTTCCCTAGGTTAACTATTGTATTAGACTGTTTTATCTTTCGCTTTTATTATTATGTTTGGTTGTTCAGATTTTGGGCTGACTCGCCTTAAGTGCATTAGGCGAGTGCCATCACAACCGAGTTTTGGGTCGTGGAAACTTCTCTCTTTGATTTCTAATCCTTAATTCTCCAAAAAGTCACTTTTGTCTTTGTAAAAAGTTCCCTTTAATATGCATACGATGGAACCTCTAAATTTTCATTGGTCCTTCAGTGCGATGATGGGTTTACAAACAATGCAACTTTTATAGCTGCATTAAAACACTTTCATTTGCACCTCAGCATAACATTCTAAGACATAGTACAAAATGTTTGTTCCTAAAGTTTTTTGATCATCAAAACATGTACTAACACATAATAACATTTTCTCCCTTTTGATGATGACGAACAACTGGTTACCCCTTAGACTAGTGTCTACCCTTCCCCCCTCGAAATCCGGCAATTCTCCCTGAATCTGGCAATTATTTGAGTATGCATCCCTCACCATATTAATCCCCTTCAATTTCCCCCCTTTAGGCATCATTAAAAACAAAGAACAGTAAACTAAAAAGAGAGCACAATAACTGAATACACAACCACTAGGGCAACACAAACATAATCAGAGATGTATAACTATAAGATGTATAACTAGTACGCTTGGAGGAGCTGTTGTGTGAAAGTCTTCACCTCAGCATTCAGCCTATCATTCTCATCTATCAATTTATATATCTCCTCTGAACCGGGTCCCTCTTTCAGCCCATTAGCAATCTGAGTCTTCAATGCCACAATATCAACGTGTCTAGCAGTAATAGCAATGGTCAATTCTTCAACTTATTGCTTAAGCTTTCCTTGTTGATCTAAAAGATCTGAGGCTTGAGACCTTGGCTTGTTACCTGTCATGCCTTCAATGCACTCATATTCCATAAGAGTGATTTGTGAGAATGCTTGCTTAATGGTATTAGATACTTCTTTTTGCAACCTAAAGCTAAAGTGATCAAAGACTCGATTTAGCAAATATCCATAGGTCAACCTGTGTTTTCCATCCTTCACATTCATGATCATGCGGATGTATTCCATCATCAATCCTAGGAGATTGATTCCTTCTAGTTTGATTAAAGCTTTGATGAGGAACAACTCAGTAGAGGAAGCTATAGTGTGGTTCTCAGTCCTAGGAAGTAGTACTTTTATTGACAAAGGCAACTTCTAAGAATTTTTTTGACACACTAACACCACTTAGGTTTGGCAATTTTCTTACCTCCGGGATGAAATTTCTAGTTGGAGCAGAGTCATCAACACTCACAATACCTTCCCTATCTACTTTCAAGATCTCTCCCAAAACTTCCTTAGTCACCTGAAAGGCCACATCACCCGTCGATGTATCAAAACCACCATCTTAAGTGAATTCCAAATTATAGTAGAATTGTCTAATCTCACACTCAAGTAGAGTGGGAACATTCCACTCAAACAAATGGTCCTAACATTGAATAACTACAACATCCACCAAATCATCTAATCCCTTTCTTGCTCTTAGCCTCAGGTTCACAAATCCTTCTGTTGAGCACCTTCTATTTCTCAAGGATTTGAATTCTTTATTGCTTACTTAACACCTTCTCAACTTTAGTCTTCTTACTAACTGAACTTGGTCCCTTTTCAAGAACATATTCATCATTTTTTCTTTTGGCCCCATCCCTCTGACTTCTCTTTCCTCCCTTAGAACCTTATCCCACTCTCTTACTAGCAACCGTACTACTTATATTCTTTTTCTTAAGTCAGCAATGACCATATCTAACTTAGTATCACTTTCATCTTCTACTTTTGTTACATCTATAAACTTTTCCACCAGAACACCTTCGTCCTTAATCACTGCCGATGCCCTTTGTTTACACTTCCTGCTAAGCTTAGACTTGATTGCAACCATAGCATTGCTTAGAAAATTTTTTTTGGGAACCCCTAGTTAGAGTAAGTCTGTCCAGGACTTTTTCGTTACCTATCTCCACCACTTCCTTCTCCTTGTTAACCATCTCTGAAACTCGGTTCCCTGACGTGCCTCATTTTATTTGATTTCCATCATTTCATCTTCTTATTTTACAAACCAGAGGCACCATGTCCTCATCATCATCCATCTCTTCCTATCAACAATATTTAAAAGTTGTACTGAACTCAAGGGAGTCTAATCGAATAGAGGAAATGCCAGTACCAATGCCAAATCAAGAGACTTTACTTCCTCCTGTGCAAAAAGATTGTTTTCTTTGATTTCAGTCAAAGTTTGTACAACCCATTATTCACTTGTAGTAGGAATATTAGACTTATTCCCTTTTTCTACTGGTAAATCTTGTTCAAACAACCTTCCTAACATAGTAGATGATACTGGACTCGGTTGGATGATCCTCAGCAAGATCTCGTTCAATCCTACGAGGCTCAGAAATTGTCACAACTCAAAAACGGGGTATGATGATACTTGCCTAACCCACTAAGGCAAATCAGCCTAAATCAGCTAAGTTCATTACACAATACAACAAGCGGAAGAAATAAAGTCTAATAATTTAGGATAAGCATAGGGTAATCAAGTATACAAATCATCCCAACTTTTCTATTCTTTTCCTTCTTTTTCGATCCAGAACCATTTCTCTTTGGATTATCATCATCAATGGAACATTAAGTAATACATGTCATCATAAGACAATAGTCAGAATATGCAAGATGTTCACACGAATCATTTACTCATAATTCATTAGTTATTTTATTGTCCTTCAACATTTGAGTCATGAACAACACATAAAATAATAATCACAATATAACATAGTTCAACTCTTTCAACTACCCTTAGTCATCATAGCTTAGGACAATTCATCATTTGAATTCTTACTTCACAAGCAATTAGTTTCACAATTTCCAACATCTCAACATACTCATTTAGCTCCATATTTCACATAAGAGATTCAATAGACAATTCAAAGTTCAACAATCAAGACAGCATGAATACTTTCACATTGTCAACAATGGCATTACAAGCTCATTTTATAATATTATCTCAGAAATCTAAGTGAATGACCATGGACATTATCTTATAATTCAAGTCATATATGTCATCATTTCCTCCTTCCCATTACCCAAATCACACCCATTAGAATAGTTCTGTAACCTCAAACTTTCATATTGCAAGAAAATACTATGTTCAATTAACTCAACAAGGGTTAGGGTTCACTTGCTCCAATCAATAGCCAAATTAATCAAAAGAAAATCGGATAATCTACAAGTTCACAGGAATTCACAATCCTACAATCATGTAACAAGTCAAGGGTTCACTATATTTACAACTACCCAATCTAAAATCCCATGATCAAAGCCTACAATAATATAATTCTACCCTATTTCATGCCACAAATCACCTGATTCCGCATAAATAGGTTAATACAAAGTTCAATCATATTTAACAAAATATTAGAAGTCCACTTGCCTGAATCAAAGTCTCAATCAACTTAAATTCAAGTCTTTTCCCTGCTACAATACTCCAAATTACAATAACCTTAAAGGCCAAATCATAGACAAACTAGACAATTGAATGAATTAATTCATAAAGTTGAGTCTAAAATGCCAAACCACTATCAAGAATGAGATATATGCAACAAAAGGAGTCAATTGACATCTATATTGATACAAATTAGGTCTAGGGGTAAAATGGTAAAAATAAAATAGGTTTTTGTTTTCAAAATCCCAAATCTAGAATTGATCTCAAAATCAGGTTCTACGTCAAACATGGAGTTTGTGGGTGAAAATTTCATAATGTTTGAGTAGAACTTGAGGGAGAAATTGTCATTTAAAGTTTGCATCATGTTTTTGAAAACCCATAAAAATTGAAGGGATGAAACCAAATATTTTAAGTCAAAATCATAATTTAAATGTTGAAAATTGAAGATTTAGTGTTTAGGATGCTTACCCAAATGATGATCCACGAACACTTTTCTCAAAATTTCACCTCCTAGCTTTTAAAACCCTTAGCCTAGTTTATATCCACAGCTGACCCAACTCCGTACCGACGTCTCACTACTACTTTCATTTTTCAATTGATTAACGCTAAGCGATTTCATAACCTGAGCTTTCCTTAACCCGCTGACCTTACTTCGTAACCTCAGCCTCCCCTTTTTTAAAGTTTTCTAGTTTGACTAAGTGACTTTTTTCACAGCTCAATTGACATTTTTGATTACTATAGCATAGGCCTTTGCCACTTCAAATGGGCACAAACTCAAAAATGGAAGAAAATGGTAGAGTAGTCATAGGTGGGGAAGAAAGGGATATTTTTAGCAATAAAAATAAAAGAAAAAGAGTTGTTGACCTACAATACACCACAAATCCCTCAAGCCCATCTAGTAGTGACAATATAGAAGCGGACACAAAATTGTCTTTCAATGTTTGGAAGCTCCTCTCACATTCATTGGTTCACACAAACTTAACCTTCTTTTGAGTCAATTTTGTCATATGGGAAGCAATGGAGGAGAACCTATTAATTAACCTTCTATAATAACCCTCTAGGCCCAAGAAGCTCCTAATATCCGACTGGGTCAGTGGTCTAGGCCAATTTTTTATCACATCGATTTTCTTAGGATCCACTTTATGTGAATAGATCAAAATATTATCTATGAAGACCTCAACAACGGAATCAAGGTAAGGTTTGAAAACCTATTCATTAGGTCCATGAAGATGGTCGGTGCATTAGTCAACCCAAATGACATCACAACAAACTCAAAATGCCCAAATCTAGTCTGGAAAGTCGTCTTGGGAATATCACTCTCCCTCACCCTCACTTGATGATATCCGGACCGAAGATCAATCTTAGAGAAAAAACTAGCCCCTTGCAATTGGTCAAACAAATCATCAATTCTTGGAAGAGGATACCTATTCTTAATGGTGACCCTATTGAGTTGCCGGTAATCAATGCATATTCTAAGTGACCCATCCTTCTTTTTCACAAACAACACCGGGGCACACCAAGGTGATTGATTAGGCCTAATAAATCCCTTTTCCAATAAATTTTCAATTGCTCCTTTAACTTCTTCAACTCCGCTGGGGCCATACGGTAACGGAGAATGGAGATAGGTTAAGTATCAGGGAGGAGGTCTATACCAAAATATATTTTCGTTTCAGGAGGAACACTGGGCAGGTCATTTAGGAAGACATCAAGGAACTCATTTAGAACCGGAACCGACTCTATGGAAGGGGATTTAGACTCTACATCTCTAACCCTAACAAGAAGATAAAGACACCCCTTAAAAATCAACTTACGGGCTTTAATGCATGAAATGAATCTACCCTTGACCACTACATATTAATTTTCCACTCAAGGACGGGTTCATTAAGGAATTGAAACTTGACCCTACAGGTTCTACAATCAATAGAAGCATTGTAGGCATGCAACCAATCCATGCCAAGAATGATCTCAAAATCTACCATTTCCAATTCAACAAGATCACAAGGCAACAACTTATACAAAGTACAAATCGGAAAACTACTATAAACTTTCCTAGCAACAATAGAGGCACCAATAGGAGCAGACACTTCGTATGACTTATACAACAACTCGGGATCAACAAGAAACTTTTTAGCAACAAAAGGGGTAACAAAGGAAAGAGTGGCACCCGGATCAATCAAAGCATATATATCAAAGTCAAAGATTTTTCAACTTACCAGTAACAACATCAGGAACCTCACCAACTCCTTGCCTCCCGTGTAGAGCATAAAACTGATTGTGCCTGGGGGCACTACCATGAGGACCACCCTTACCCAATGGAACTGTATTTGCACCCCGGCCCTTGCAACGGTTTCTTGGAAAATCCACCTTCTTATGACCAAGTTCCCCACATTCATAGCATGCATTAGAGCCTCTCAAACACGAGCCTCCATGGCTCTTTACTACATTTAGGACACACATCAATAGGAACCACCCCACTAACAACTTGAGGCTTAGGGAAGTCATTGGCTAACCCTCTATTAGGAGCATGAGAAGGCCCTTGGCCTTGACGAAATCTAGCACCCTTTTGGAATTTAACCTCAAATTGGGCCCTCTTAGCCTCGTGCCCCCTTCTCTTTCTGAATTTCTCCTCCTCTATTTTCTTGGCATAGGTCACCAACCGCGACAAGTCCATGTCACTTATTAGCATGGCGGACCGACATTCTTCACTTACTAAGTCGGAGACCCCCATCACGTACTTATTCATCCTAGATCTAGGATTGGCCACCAAATGAGGAGTATACTTCGAAAGTTGATTAAACTTGAGAGCATACTCCCTCACACTCATAGCACCTTGCTTCAAGTTCATAAACTCCTCCCAAAGCACCACATTATCAATTCCCATCTCACCCTTCCATTGATAGCACCATATCTAGGCTATCCCTTTGAGTTGGTACGCTGTCAACTCTGACTTTTCATTCGGCCCAACACCTATGATATTCAAGATCTTGTAGACCTCATCAACAACACCAACAACTTACCCAGTAGAATCCCACAAGTGGGGTCTGAGGAGGGTAGAATGTACGCATACCTTACCACTACCAAAAGTAGAGAGGCTGTTTCCGAGGAACCCTCATCTCAAAACTCGTAAGCAAGAATGCACTAGATATGACAAAAGGAAGGGAAGGGAACAGAAAAGATAAACTAATAAAAACATTATCTAGATAAACTAACACATAGTATGACAAGTAATGCGGATACCTGACAAAAAAATACCACTCTACCATTAGCCTGCTACTCTAATTCGCGACCTCCATTTTTTTCTATCTAAGGTCATGTCCTCAGTAAGATCAAGTTCCGTCATATCCTGTCTAATCACCTCCCCCCAGTACTTCTTCGGTCTACCTCTGCCCCTCCGCATATCTCCCACAACCAACCTTTCGCACCTCCTAACAGGATCATCGATACTCCTTCTCTGAACATGTCCAAACCATCGCAGTCTCGCTTCCCTCATCTTATCGGCCACCAGGGCCACCTCTAGCTTTTCCCGGATGGTCTCATTCCTATCCTTGTCACTCCTGGTGTGACCACACATCCATCTCAGCATCCTCATCTCTGCGACATGTATCTTCTGAACATGTGCCTTCTTAATTGGCCAACACTCTACTCCATACAACAACGACGGTCTAACCACCATTTTGTAAAACTTACCTTTGAGTTTAGGTGGTATCTTGTTGTCACACAAAACTCCAGATGCAAGCCTTGATTTAGTCCATGCTGCCCCAATACGTGTGTGACATCATCGTCAATATCGCCACTACTCTGGATGATGGACCCCAAATACTTAAAGGTTTCTCTCTTGGGAAAAGGTTGAGGGGCAAGCCTCACATCAGAGTTTGCCTCATCCCTTTCAACATTGAATTTGCACTCCAAGTACTCAGTTATAGTCTTGCTCAATTCGAATCCTTTGGACTCCAATGCGTGTCTCCAGGTCTCCAACCTATCATTAACTTTAGTCCGAGTCTCATCAATCAGTACTATGTCATCTGCAAAAAGCATACACCATGGTACCTCCTCCTGGATAGATCGTGCCAGCTCATCCATCACCAAAGCAAACAAGAAAGGGCTCAACACAAACCCTTGATGGAGTCCCATCTCCACAGGAAAATACTCAGAGTCTCCTCCCACCATTCTTACTCGAGTGATGGCTCCATCGTACATGTCCTTAATCGCCCTGATATATGCCACTGGGACACCTTTCACCTCTAGAGGCCTCCATAAGACATCCCTAGGGACTTTGTCGTATGCCTTCTCGAGATCAATGAACACCATATGAAGATCCTTTCTTCTTTCCCTATATTTCTCTACTAACCTCCAAACAAGATGAATTACTTTCGTAGTTGACCACCCCGGCATAAAACCAAACTGGTTCTCCGAGATAGATACAACTCCTCACACCCTCATCTCCACAACTCTCTCCCAGACCTTTATAGTGTGGCTTAACAACTTGATGCCCCTATAATTGTAGACCTCATCAACGAACCTTTATGGATCTTCATCCACTTTTTACCCACAGAATACCGAAGGATTCATCTTCATGAAGTCTCTTACCCTAACTACCAGGGTAGTAGCATGAGGGGTTTAGGCCCCTTGATTGACTTTGTTGGCCACCACTTGGGAAAGCATAGTGAGAGCCTCCAGGAGCTCATCACTGGTAGGTTACTCCTCGGGTGTTTGGACCCTTCTTCCTCTAGTGTTTGGTATGATTTAGCATAGCAAAGAACAATCATTAGGGGGAAAACTTACCACAACACTATAGCACAACTTAGGACATGAAGAAGGGAAACTTTTCCTAATACTTCTCATAGCTTCCTACTCGTAGTCATGGCGTGCTTCATAACCATGAATTGGACTCTAATCGACGCGGTGTGCTGGACTTCGAGGATCTATCAACCTAGTGCTTTGATACCAAGTTTGTCACGACCCAAGCTAGGGCCTAGACGTGACACGGCGCAAGCAGAAGCCAAAGGGACCACAAGCAAGCCTCTTAGAACATCATTACACATCTTTGATCACGAAAGTAATAAAAACAAACATCAAGAGATAATAAAGTGGGGAAACCTGGGCTAAGGGAAAAACACTTTCACATCATAAACATCAAGAATAATAGAGTCAAGGCTCTTAGCATAGATATATAACATGTCCAACAAGCACCTCAAATATATAGATAAGAGCGGAGGCTAATACAAAGCAACCAAGCTCACCCTTATAGGCAAAATAGGGAACAAAGAAGAATGTCTCAATACATAATAACAATATGGACTAAGGTTTTTAAAGAGGAGGACTCACCACAAGCCTGAGTAGCATCGAACAAGCCAGGTGTTGGCCTAATAAGAGCAATATGGACTAAGCTTGAGGAGGACGATCAACTTGAGCACCGAATCCAACATGGTGATATGATGTAGGCCAGAGTATGCGTTAGTACGTTTGAATGTACTAAGTATGTAGGATGCAATGCAACAAGAATTAGGCATCATAGTCAAAATATGTAATAATAGGAAATAGGCATAATATAACATTATGGAATGTATGAACAATGCATAAGTAAAACATGCTTAAGTAGCTCATGCTCATATATGATATCATATGTGTAGAAGAGACCAAGCTAGTTTTTCAAGGTACAAACCCCTACAGGTTCTACAATCAAGAGAAGCATAGTAGGCATGCAACCAATCCATGCAAAGAATGTCATCAAAATCTACCATGTCTAATTCAACAAGATCACAAGGCAACAACTTATGCAAAATACAAATAGGAAAACTCCTATAATCTTTCCTAGCAACAATAGAGGCACCAATAGGAGTAGACACTTCGTATGACTCATACAACAACTCAGGATCAACAAGAAACTTTTTAGCAACAAAAGGGTTAATAAAGGAAAGAGTGGCACCCGGATTAATCAAAGCATATATATCAAAGTCAACGATTTTCAACTTACTGGTAACAACATCGGGAACCTCACCAACTCCTTGCCTCCTATGTAGAGCATAGAACTGGTTGTGCGTGGGGGCACTACCTTGAGGACCACCCCTACCCAATGGAACTGTATTTGCACACCAGCCCTTGCAACGGTTTCTTCGAATATCCACCTTCTTGTGACCAAGTTCCCCACATTCACAGCATGCATTAGAGCCTCTCAAATATGGGCCTCTATGGCTCTTCCCACATTTAGGACACACATCAATAAGAGCCACCCCACTAACAACTTGAGGCCTAGGGAAGTCATTGGCTAACCCTTTATTAGTAGCATGAGAAGGCCCTTGTCCTTGATGAAATCTAGCACCCTTTTGTAATTTAACCTCAAATCGGGCCCTCTTGTCCTCGTCCCCCTTCTCTTCCTCCATTTCTCCTCCTCTATTTGCTTGGCATAGGTCACCAACTGCGACAAGTCCATGTCACTTATTAGCATGGCGGACCTACATTCTTCACTTACCAAGTCGGAGATCCCCATCACGTACTTATTCATCCTAGATCTAGGATTGGCCACCAAATGAGGAGCATACTTCGAAAGTTGATTAAACTTGAGAGCATACTCCCTCACACTCATAGCACCTTGCTTCAAGTTCATAAACTCTACTAACTTAGCTTCCCTAAGCTCAAGAGGGAAAAACCGATTAAGGAAAGCCAATTTGAACTCCTCCCAAAGCACCACATTATCAATTCCCTTCTCACCCTTCCATTGACAGCACTATATCTAGGCTATACCTTTGAGTTGGTACGCCACCAACTCCGCCTTTTCATTTGGCCCAACACCTATGATATTCAAGATCTTGTAGACCTCATCAACGAACTTTTGTGGATCTTCATCCACTTTTGACCCACAAAATACCGAAGGATTCATCCTCATGAAGTCTCTTACCCTAGCTACCAGGGTAGTAGCATGAGGGGCTTAGGCCCCTTGATTGACTTGGTTGGCCACCACTTGGGCAAGCATAGTGAGAGACTCCAGGAGCTCACCAATGGTAGGTTGCTCCTCGAGTGTTTGGACTCTAGTGTTTGGCATGATCTATCACAGCAAAGAGCAATCATTAGGGGGGAAACTTACCACAACACTATAGCCCAACTTAGAACATGAAGAAGGGAAACGTTTCCTAAAACTTCTCATAGCCTCCTACTCGTAGTCACGGCGTGCTTCATAACCATGAATTGAACTCTAATCGACGCGGTGTGCTGGACTTCGAGGATCTATCAACCTAGTGCTTATACCAAGTTTGTCACGACCCAAGCTAGGGCATAAACTTGACACGTCGCAAGGGGAACCCAAAGAGACCCCAAGCAAGCCTCTTAGAACATCATTACACATCTTTGATCATGAAAGTAATAAAAAACAAACATCAAGGATAATAAAGTGGGGAAACCTGGGCTAAGGGAAAACACTTTCACATCATAAAGATCAAGAACAATAGAGTCAAGGCTCTTACCGTATATACATAACATGTCCAACAATCACCTCAATTACATAGATAAGAGCGCGGGCCAATACAAATCAACCAAGCTCACCCTCATAGTCAAAATAGGCAATAAAGAAGAATGTCTTAATACGTAACAAGAAGAATATGGACTAATCTCTTGAAAGTGGAGGACTCACCACAAGAACAATATGGACTAAGCTTGAGGAGGATGATCAACTTGAGCACCGATCCCAACATGGTGATATGATGTAGGCAGGAGTATGCGTTAGTACGTTTGAATGTACTAAGTATGTAGGATGCAATGCAACAAGAATTAGGCATCATAGTCAAAATATGTAATAATAGGAAATAGGCATAATATAACATTATAGAATGTATGATCAATGCATAAGCAAAACATGCTTAAGTAGCTCATGCTCATATAGGATATCATATGTGTAGAAGAGACCAAGCTAGATTTTCAAGGTACAAACCCCTACAAGTTCTACAATCAATAGAAGCATGGTAGGCATGCAACCAATCCATGCAAAGAATGTCATCAAAATCTACCATGTCTAATTCAACAAGATCAACAGGCAACAACTTATGCAAAATACAAATAGTAAAACTCCTATAAACGTTTCTAGCAACAATAGAGGAACCAATAGAAGTAGACACTTCGTATGACTCATACAACAACTCGGGATTAACAAGAAACTTTTTAGCAACAAAAAGGGCAACAAAGGAAAGAGTGTTGCCCGGATCAATCAAAGCTTATATATTAAAGTCAAAGATTTTTCAACTTACCAGTAACAACATCGGGAACCTCACCAACTCCTTGCCTCCCATGTAGAGCATAAAACTGATTGTGCCTGGGGGCACTACCTTGAGGACCACCCCTACCCAATGGAACTGTATTTGCACCCCGGCCCTTGCAATGGTTTCTTGGAAAATCCACCTTCTTGTGACCAAGTTCCCCACATTCATAGCATGCATTAGAGCCTCTCAAACACGAGCCTCCATGGCTCTTCCCACATTTAGGGCACACATCAATAGGAGCCACCCCACTAACAATTTGAGGCCTAGGGAAGTCATTGGCTAACCCTCTTTTAGTAGCATGAGAAGGCCCTTGGCCTTGATGAAATCTAGCACCCTTTTGGAATTTAACCTCAAATCGGGCCCTCTTGGCCTCGTACCCCCTACTCTTCCTCAATTTCTCCTCCTATATTTGCTTGGCATAGGTCAACAACCGAGATAAGTCCATGTCACTGGAGACCCCCATCACGTACTTATTCATCCTAGATCTAGGATTGGCCACCAAATGAGGAGCATACCTCGAAAGTTGATTAAACTTGAGAGCATACTCCCTCGTACTCATAGCACCTTGCTTCAAGTTCATAAACTCTACTAACTTAGCTTCCCTAAGCTCAAGAGGGAAAAACTAATTAAGGAAAGCCAATTTGAACTCCTCCCAAAGCACCACATTATCAATTCCCTTCTCACCCTTCCATTGATAGCACTATATCTAGGCTATCCCTTTGAGTTGGTACGCCACCAACTCCGCCTTTTCATTCGGCCCAACACCTGTGATATTTAAGATCTTGTAGACCTCATCAACGAACTTTTGTGGATCTTCATTCACTTTTGACCCACAGAATACCGGAGGATTCATCCTCATGAAGTATCTTACCCTAGCTACCAGGGTAGTAGCATGAGGGGCTTAGGCCCCTTGATTGACTTAGTTGGCTACCACTTGGGCAAGCATAGTGAGAGACTCCAGGAGCTCACCAATGGTAGGTTGCTCCTCGGGTGTTTGGACCCTTCTTCCTCTAGTGTTTGGCATGATCTATCACAGCAAAGAGCAATCATTAGTGGGAAAACTTACCACAACACTATAGCCCAACTTAGAACATGAAGAAGGGAAATGTTTTCTAAAACTTCTCATAGCCTCCTACTCGTAGTCACGACGTGCTTCATAACCATGAATTGAACTCTAATCGACGCGGTGTGCTGGACTCCGAGGATCTATCAACCTAGTGCTTTGATACCAAGTTTGTCACGACCCAAGCTAGGGCCTAGACGTGACACGGCGCAAGGGGAACCCAAGGGACCCCAAGCAAGCCTCTTAGAACATCATTACACATCTTTGATCACGAAAGTAATAAAAGCAAACATCAAGAGATAATAAAGTGGGGAAAACACTTTCACATCATAAACATCAAGAATAATAGAGTCAAGGTTCTTACCGTAGATACATAACATGTCCAACAAATACCTCAATTACATAGATAAGAGCGCGGGCCAATACAAAGCAACCAAGCTCACCCTCATAGTCAAAATAGGCAATAAAGAAGAATGTCTCAATACGTAATAAGAAGAATATGGACTAATCTCTTGAAAGTGGAGGACTCACCACAAGCTTGAGTAGCATCGAACAAGCCAAGTGTTGGCATAAAAAGAACAATATGGACTAAGCTTGAGGAGGATGATCAACTTGAGCACTGATCCATACATGGTGATATCATGTAGGAAAGATTATGCGTTAGTACATTTGAATTTACTAAGTATGTAGGATGCAATGCAACAAGAATTAGGCATCATAGTCAAAATATGTAATAATAGGAAATAGGCATAATATAACATTATGGAATGTATGATCAATGCATAAGTAAAACATTCTTAAGTAGCTAATGCTCATATAGAATATCATATGTGTAGAAGAGACCAAGCTAGATTTTCAAGGTACAAACACCTATAGGTTCTATAATCAATAGAAGCATAGTAGGCATGCAACCAATCCATGCAAAGAATGACATCAAAATCTACCATGTCTAATTAAGCAAGATCACAAGGCAACAACTTATGCAAAATACAAATAGGAAAACTCCTATAAACTTTCCTAGCAACCATAGAGGCACCAATAGGAGTAGACACTTCGTATGACTCATACAACAATTCGGGATCTACAAGAAACTTTTTAGCAACAAAAGGGGTAACAAAGGAAAGAGTGGCACCCGGATAAATCAAAGCATATATATCAAAGTCAAAGATTTTCAACTTATCGGTAACAACATCGGGAACCTCACCAACTCCTTGCCTCCTATGTAGAGCATAGAACTGGTTGTGCGTGGGGGCACTACCTTGAGGACCACCCCTACCCAATGGAACTGTATTTGACCCCGGTCCTTGCAACGATTTCTTGGAAAATCCACCTTCTTGTGACCAAGTTCCCCACATTCATAGCATGCATTAAAGCCTCTCAAACACGGGCCTCAATGGCTACTCCCACATTTAGGACACACAACAATAGGAGCCACCCCACTAACAACTAGAGGCCTAGGGAAGTCATTGGCTAACCCTCTATTAGTAGCATGAGAAGGCCCTTGGCCTTGACGAAATCTAGCACCCTTTTGGAATTTAACCTCAAATCGGGCCCTCTTGGCCTCGTGCCCCCTTCTCTATCTCAATTTCTCCTCCTCTATTTACTTGCCATAGGTCTTCAACTGAGACAAGTCCATGTCACTAATTAGCATGGAGGACCGACATTCTTCACTTACAAAGTCGAAGACCCCCATCACGTACTTATTCATCCTTGATCTAGGATTGGCCACCAAATGAGGAGCATACTTTGAAAGTTGATTAAACTTGAGAGCATACTCCCTCACACTCATAGCACCTTGCTTCAAGTTCATAAACTCTACTAACTTAGCTTCCCTAAGCTTAAGAGGGAAAAACCGATTAATGAAAACCAATTTGTACTCCTCCCAAAGCACCACATTATCGATTCCCTTCTCACCCTTCCATTGATAGCACTATATCTAGGCTATCCCTTTGAGTTGGTACGCCGCCAACTCCACCTTTTCATTCGGCCCAACACGTATGATATTCAAGATCTTGTAGACCTCATCAATAAACTTTTGTGGATCTTCATCCATTTTTTACCCACAGAATACCAGAGGATTCATCGTCATGAAGTCTCTTACCCTAGCTACTAGGGTAGTAGCATGAGGGGTTTAGGCCCCTTGATTGACTTGGTTGGCCACCACTTGGACAAGCATAGTGAGAGCCTCCAGGAGCTCACCACTAGTAGGTTGCTCCTCGGGTGTTTGGGCCCTTCTTCCTCTAGTGTTTGGCATGATCTAGCATAGAAAAGAGCAATCATTAGGGGGAAAACTTACCACATCACTATAGTACAACTTAGAACATGAAGAAGGGAAACATTTCCTAAAACTTCTCATAGCCTCCTACTTGTAGTCATGGCGTGCTTCATAACCATGAATTGGACTATAATAGATGTGGTGTGCTAGACTTCGAGGATCTATGAATCTAGTGCTTTGATACCAAGTTTGTCACGACTCAAGATGGGGCCTAGACATGACACGGCGCAAGGGGAACCCAAAGGGACCCCAGGCAAGCCTCTTTGAACATCATTACACATCTTTGATCACGAAAGTAATAAAAACAAACATCAAGAGATAATAAAGTGGGGAAACCTGGGCTAAGGGAAAACACTTTCTTATCATAAACATCAAGAATAATAGAGTCAAGGCTCTTAGCATAGATACATAACATGTCCAACAAACACCTCAAATACATAGATAAGAGCGGGGGCCAATACAATGCAACCAAGATCACCCTCATATTCAAAATAGGCAATAAAGAAGAATGTCTCAATACGTAATAAGAAGAATATGGACTAAGCTCTTGAAAGTGGAGGACTCACCATAAGCTTGAGTAGCATCAAACAAGCCATGTGGTGGCCTAATAAGAACAATATGGACTAAGCGTGAGGAGGATGATCAACTTGAGCACCGATCCATACATGGTGATATCATGTAGGCAAGTGTATGCGTTAGTACGTTTGAATGTACTAAGTATGTAGGATGTAATGCAACAAGAATTAGGCATCATAGTAAAAATATGTAATAATAGTAAATAGGCATAATATAACATTATGGAATATATGATCAATGCATAAGTAAAACATGCTTAAGTAGCTCATGCTCATATAGGATATCATATGTGTAGAAGAGACCAAGCTAGATTTTCAAGGTACAAACCCCTTGGTGGTTGATGATGGTTTCAACCTATCATCCTGGTGGTATGGTACAAACCCCTCTCACATGGTTGATGATAATCGCACCTTATCACCACGACGGCAAAGGACAAACCCCTCACATGGTTGATGAGTACAAACCCCCACCTCAGTTACCCGTGCTCTTGTCCCCCGGATCGGAAATGGTCTAATGCAACACTTTATATCGAGGTATATCATATACATAAGATAGTATCATCATCATATAGTCAATCATATGATATCTCATGCTTTGGACCTTCAACTCCATACGAAACCACATCCGGACATTTTATTAAACACTTAGAAGGTGTGTAATACTAATATAAAATCATGAAATATAGAGATTAAATCATGCAAGAATATCCATTGTAAAACCATTAATCAATATCTTGTAACACCCTCAAGATACATACATCAAAGCCCCTCCTCAAATCTTACAATAGATCAAAGATTTATAGCTCAAAACATAGAAAAATAGTCACAATTTCATATAGCTTAACATAATGTGAAGTGAATTTCATAAAGAGCAAGACCCATTTGTAAATCGACTTTAGATCATGCAATTTGAGTAAAAGGAGTCTTGAGCATCATGGGTGAAAGGAATCCATGAAAGAAATCCGCATACCTTTGGAGATGAACTTGGTGAAGATTGGAGATGGAGGCTTGAAGCTTGAAGAAGAACCTTGAAGGAAAACCTCTGCTTAGAATGAGGATTTGGGACTTGAATTTGGGAGTGAAAATATGGATAAATGTTTTAGTGAGTATTGGGGAATGTTTAGGATGATATGAGGGTGAAATAAGGCTAAGTATAGGTAAAAACACGATTGGAAACACTTAGGACCAAGACCTAAAAGCCTTGGACTGAAATAAAAATCACTGGTAACAAAATACACTGGTCCACATCTGGTTCGCAATGCAGACCTGTAACGGAGGTCATATTAACACATTTTTGTGACGGTTGGGCATTGTGGTGCTGTCGCAGATCGATTCTAGATAAGAAAAATTACGAAAATTGAAATTGCTAATCGTTTGCTCTTAAATCGGGGTTAGACCGTTCTCCCCCTAATTTTGACCCCCTGAACAATGAAGTCAAATATTTGACAGTGTGCACGGATTTTGAGATATATAGAATTTAAAATTTTGGGCATTTTGAGGGATATTTTCGGGCACTTTTTGGGATCGTATCAGTAACCATATTACCATATGTTGAACAAGGTAACCAATGTCATGCCATACTACAAAAATGAGCTTATAGTTGATATGATAACCCAATCCTAAGTCATACCAGCCAAGTTTACTGACTCAACCAATTATCCACATGCACTTTCTTACTAATATTCTTATGTACATTCATACAAGTGAACTTGTCAAATACACATTAGTCTATATGCTTGCTATCATAATATCAATGCACTCCTCTTGGCTTACAATGAAGTCACTAGTCCCCATATAGATCACTGGAATAAAATCTACACTTAAAGATATTAATATCCTTTGCAAGATTTACCACTATGACTTTCCTTATGACCAATTTGAAACTCAAATATCCGTAGCAAGAATCCATTGGTTCTCCCTAAATGTGATGGTAATGTCAAACATCATTACTTGAGTAAGTGCAACAACTGATAACTCCTTAACAACAGTGTTCACACACAAAGACCAATACCTTCATCCTCGTATATTACTAGTACCACATCAGAAGACCCACTAAATTCACCACTAAAATGCATCATACTCCTCGAGAAGTTTATCTCAAACAGTCCACTGTTTTGTCTCATTGAATAGTTGTCACACATAACTGAATTAGTTTTGTCTCTCACCTTCTCCCATATACTAGACAGGTTGCAAAAGCAACACAGTATAACCTTAGCTAAATAGACACAGATGCCCATTCCAAGACGACATAGTGGAAATTTTGATTCCAATGAACACAATGCCATCTTCTACACATACTAAGAAACCCTCATTTGAGAAACTTAATAGTTGTAATCCATAATTATTGCACTGACAACATAGTTATTCCTCTAACCATGCTATACCACATTTAGAATCACCCCAAACATTTAATAGACCATAAAAGTACCACCCTCGACACTAAATGGGTAACCAAAAAAAATATGGCACTAATAAAGTCCTCTAATAAGTTTCACCTTTTTATACCTTATCTTTAACATACCTC
Organism: Solanum medicagineum; assembly: GCA_026153255.1. NCBI lineage: Eukaryota > Viridiplantae > Streptophyta > Magnoliopsida > Solanales > Solanaceae > Solanum > Solanum medicagineum. Next base: position 29,568 of record JAPFFP010029237.1, on the reverse strand, counting down.
ATCAGACCTCAACCAAACCCAAATTTCATCGAATTATAGGACAATTCAACGTTGACCACACATTCATCTATTAAGTCCATTACCTCTTTCATAGGAATTGATCAAGTTCCAAATCACACAATGACATCTCATATTCCAGTACAAAACACCAAACATGAGTTCCCACCACTAAAGGATTACTTATTGGAGAAGATACATGTATGGGCATAGGCATACAATCACATAATATTCAAAAACCCAACAACAACTAAACATGAATGGAATTAGTCTCTATAGCCTCTAAAGGATAAGTAACGTGTAACACCTAATAAAATTATCAAAATACCCCTAGATAAGAGAATGCTTGTGTAATGTGTCTTTCCAAACTCTTTTGACAAATCCAAAGTTGGAAATGCAATCAACATGAAATATTATACAGAAAAATGGTCTTGGATGATTTTTAGAGTAACCAGATCAAAAGATAAGTTTTTTATGAAAAAATGCAATTCTAGAAAAGTGTGTGACATCCCTGCATCCGCGGACTAGTAGCGGATTTGCAGTTAATGGTTATCCAATAAATACAAGATGTGAATATATGATAAGGTCATTTCCTAAGTAATTGAAGTATGTTAGATATTGTTTGAGGTCATAAGGGACACCCAAGGTCAACACAAGTTTGAAACATTTCTATTGACTAAGTTTTCGAATGAGTTGATAGAAGGATCAATTTCAAATGATTACATCTCCTAAAATATAACACGTTAGGTGAACCATAATATATCAAATTGAAGATATTTGAATTATCTTTCCAACACATCTAATTTCACCTTAATTGAAGTTTGGAGTAAACATTTATGACTATTTTACTAAAGACATGCAGAGTTGTCTAAAGGTCCATGACATCTCCGCATCGCGGACTTGATGCGAAGTCTTTTGGATAAGCTAAATAATGTCCTTTTAATTTATTTTTAGGGTAATTTCATCCTTTAATCTTTGGGGAGTCATTTAAGGTCCCAAAATGCATAAAACGTTCGTTTTTTCATAACTAAAACCCTATCCTTCACTCCAAAAGATAAACGATCAAGATCATGAAGAAAATTATCAAGTTAGAGTCAGCTTTCAATATTCATTATCATCGCAAGTTATTCTTCATAAATTTTAAGTTGCCCAACCTAAATTTCTTCATCTATTCATGAATCTCTAATAGAATCTTAAATTATAACCTAGGTTTTCAAAAAAAATGAATTAAAGAATTCCAAGAAAGGATTTCTTGATTCTTTTTATTCAAGAATTAGGATTCTTCATCAAGAACTCTAAACATTCTAAGTCAAGAATTAAAGAATCAAAGAGAAGTCCTTCAACTAATGTCTTTCCAAGTTCTTCCACTCTAAAAGAAATACCAAGATCAAAGATTTTCTCCAAGAAAGCTAGTATTCATCAAATTTTGATTGTAATACCAACTTTTCTAGGTATTCAAGACTAAACTAAAACTTGGAATTGTCCTTCCATATGCTCCTATTGATGGTAATGAAAATACTGTGAATGTATTGAGACCATATGAATGTTTCTTGAGTATTTTCTTGTAAATTATATACATTCTATGTATCCTCATATGTTGATGATCATCATAAACTTGATTTTTCTTATTAAATACTTTTCATGAGTTATTGCATAAACCCTATATGCTATTTTATAAAGGATTGCATGAATGAACCTAGGGATTGAGTTCATAGCCTTGGTTTGAGAATGTTGATCGTGATTGTGATGTGAGAATGATCATAGGTTATTCAAACTTGATGGTCCTAAGAGTCCCCATAATTGAACTCTAAAGATTGGTCTAATTGATGGTCCTCTTAATGATTGGTCTAAGCTCCTTTGAATGATATGCTTGACAATTGATTTAATTAGATGATTAATAGGCCGAAATTGCTGATTGTGATAGAACTGATGGATTGTTGACAGTCCATATAAGACTAATTGATTTGATTGATTGAGATGGATTTTCTTATGAGTATTGAATCATGGGAGGAGTATCAAGCACCAAAATGAGTAAGAGTAAGTCCAACTTGAACTCATTATCTATGTCGCCAAGCGCAGGTGAGGATTAAATCATTAAATTTGATGTTCCCTCTTGATTGGAAGTCCTTAAAATAATAGCGGACTTGATTGACTAGATCTATTATGAATCTAATTCATCTTTTATCTGGCAAGTACAGAAAGGCATTTGAAACATTAGCGAGATTGTTGTACAATTACAAGATCATAAGTGATTATTGTTAGAGATAAGAAACTCCAGATAGATTTTATAGTGACAGTACTCTGATTTGATTTGATTGGATAGGGATAGGATTGGTATTGATTGGTCATTGTCTACTCTTTGTTCTTGCTTTAGATAGACATTTGACATCCTAATTGTGTATTTCTAAGTTCATGTTATTCTACCTATATCTGTTTCATTCAGCCATTTTACATATCCATACATTCCATGTACTAACGTCCATTTGAACTGCATCATTTTATGATGCAGAGATAAGTATTAAAGATCATCAATAGTGACTTCGTTGAGGGTCTATTTGCATTCACCTGATCGGTGGGACCTCTTTGTTTTTAGAGGATTTTCATATTACTTTCATCTAGATACTAGAGTTTAATTTTTTTTTCCTTTATTTGATTTGACGTAGCCATGAACTTGTCATTGGAACTATCTAGATAATAGAGTTAGAGGCTTCATAGAGTAGATAGTGATGGTTTATGTTGAGACCTTTATCTCTTGACTGATTTCTTTCAAAACCATTTTTATGTGAAAGAACTGGAGTCTGATTGTTGTCCTGTGGCCTCTATATATTGAGATAGATTGATAATTTGATTTGCCCATCTTATTTTCTCTTTATTTTGTATCTTTTGTGAATTGAATGAATGTGATGAGGCCAAGTGGTTCGCTTGGGAGCCAGCAATGGTTTCTGAGTGTCGATCATGCTAATGGTACCCTTCCGAGGCATGACAAACTTGGTATCAGAGCTCAGAGTTCAAGTTTCCTAAGGTGTCTATGAAGTCATGTCTACAGGATCTTATTTCTGGTTATGAAAGGGGACCACTTCTATAAATGAGGGACTATTGACATTTAGGAAAAGTTTGCCTTCTTTCAGATTCTAAATTGTACGATACAGTTATTCCCTAAGAAACTTGTGATGATTCGTGCTGTTCTCTAAACCTTTCGACGATGCCTTGTCTACGATGTGATAAAGATAGTAATATTTAGACTCTTATCGATGAGTTCCTTTGTGATAAGGTAAATTGAATGGTAGAGCGACTGCACCAGACTTGAGCAAAGCTAACTAGTGTGTTGAGTTGATTAATTTGAAAGAATGCACTATTGCTCATGTAAATTGTGCATCTGAGTTAGCTCTAGATGTACCCAGACCCTCTTATCCAAAACTTACTTCCGATGTTACCCATGAGAGAGAAAGTTATGTCCCTAAAAGTTCAATTTTACCACCTAAGAGTGAGATTTAAGGTCTTATAACCTTGAGTAGAATTAAATCATCCCAGAGTTAAAAGGATGATGATGCAAAGAAATGGACAAGATAGAAAAAGTGATGGTTGATTGAGGCTTGTAGTTAGAGTTATGTATCTATTAGGTACGTAATGGGGTGATGAGTTGATTTCCATAAGTTTGATGAAAGAGTCGTAAGTACCCTATCATTTGCATGATGAGTTATAGAGAAAGAGTCATTGTTAGAATGTAGTGGAAGGTTTTCTGCGTTCAGTCAATCTACGCAGAGTGAATCGGTCCCTAAGGAACCCCCGAAAGGGCCTAGTCCGATGGGTACACGAAAGTGACGAAGTTGCTTTGACTACAGAACCATGCCTGTCTGTTGGAGCGAATTGGATGATCGGGCCGAGGGCTGCCCCCTCTTCCCCTCACTCTCCTTTCCCTAATATGAACCTTGAGTCATCAAAGCCTGTTAGAGCATACTCAAACTAGAAAGAGGTTTATATTGATGTATTATGATATTCATATTAGTGAGGGTGAAGTAGAGATGTTGAATAGAGGGAACAAAGTACTTTTGAGGTGATAGATCTAAACTAGGCTTATGATTCTGAGGGAGAGCCCCATGAAATTCATAGAGTTATGAGCTTAGCCACGTAAGGAGGTATAATGAATCAGTAAGTGCTATATGAGTTGTGAAAAGGGAATGTATTGATCGATTATTGGCTATGAGATTTTAGTAAGCCTATAAATTTTTACCTATTAATTATATGTTAGTTTAATATGAGGGAAGTGTGTAAGTAGTTATGAGTTGGTATACTATGAGGGAAGTATAAAAGTAGTTATGGGTTGGTATAATATGGGGGAAGTATGCATATGTTAGTACTACACCCTAAGCTTGAACTTGAGGAGTAGTGTGAAAGAGAGCATCGTGAGAGTGATAGTCTTAGTGATTTTCTCTAAGAGGCTTGCCATAGTGTATGTTTGAGATGAAGATGCTGATTTGTAAAGAAAGTGAGGCTATGGGCAAGGTCTAAGTGCCCCTTAGGTAAGACTAGTGAAATGAGAATAGCTCAGTAGATAAGATGAGGCTTGAGATGTGTATCCATGATTGTGTAAAGTTATACGAAGATCTAAGGTATGACTGCTATAAAAATTTAGGAAGCATATTTGAATTGTCAACATGGAGTAGGTTGATGTAAGCATTCTTTGTCACCCATAGTAATTAAGTGGCTTGGGGCTTATGGATAAATAATGATGATTTTTCCATGACAATCTAATTCTCATACAATTAAATTTATGAGAGCATAGAAGTTGAGCATTAGTAGGCAAAAGAAAAAAGTTAGATTGTAAGAGTTATGGAAAGTGGTTATGTACACCAATAAGAGTAGCAAATATAGAAAGATTTCCATAGAGACAAAAGAATGTTAAGAGTGTTATCTTTGAAGGGAGTCTTAGTGGCTATTTTTATATATGGTACTATAGTATAACTGAAGAGTTTAAGATGTTCTTGTGAATAGTGACTCGCTGACCGTGTGGAGATATGTACTTATACCATAGAAAGGGGCATTGGTTCCCAAACGTAGAGAGATGACCTTGAGCTAAGGAGGAGATGATAAGGTGATAACTCAAAGTAGATCTTCAGTTTCGATAGTGACAGGCTGATCAAGATGAGATGTTAATTCTTTTCCATCTCATATAGGCCTTGTACTTTAGTTGAAGTGACATTCAATTCCCGTCTGGTGTATGACTATCATGCCTATGGCCTAGTCCCATGTACCACTTGTTGATTCTTATTCATGTTGAGTCCCAAGGCTGAGAAGTGATGACATCATTTAGCAATTTTGATCTTACCTCATGGATCTAAGAGTTTCCAGTCCTATGTTGAATAAGATGTGACCTGATTTTACACTATGTATAGTTCTATGAACTCGGAATGAGTCTTAATTGACGAGGAAGATTGTACTTCATTATGAATGTTCTCATATAAAATTTCTTGATTGAACCATGCTAATGATCTTTCATTCCAAGCCCTTTCAGTGATCTTGCTTTACAGTCTTGATAACAACATTGATAATAGTAGAGGAGTGATGGTTGATGAGAGAGAATGAGTGTTCTTGATATTGATAATGATATTATGTTGGTTCCATTTAAGGTTATAGAATTGGAGGAGTTAGAAATTCTTGATGTGTGTGATCGATAGGTAAGAGAATATTAGTGTCCCTTATTCTTAGAGTTCATGCGATTGACTATGTAGATGAGCTATGGTAGGTTTGAAGATTCTCTAGTGATATTGACCTTAAAGAGTCGATGAAGTGGTTAGAGTGATATGGTTGAATGTGAAGTTTCCATTTTGTGAGTGTATTAAAGTGATAAGAACTACCAGTATTCTCTAAGTAAAGGTCACTATGGAGATATGAAACATAGATTTTATGGGGTTAAACTGGCATAAGTATGATCATCTTAAGACTAGCACCTTGGGACTTAGAGTTAGGCGTGAATAGAAAAAAAAGATGTGGTTAGGCATAGATTTGAAGAGGAGCTTTAAGTTTAAATTGATGGAATGAAGTTCTATGAAAAGGAGATTAGTTGAGATGAGGTGCTAAGCTCGAAAGTTATCCGTAGAGTCTTATATATCATGATGGTCCTATTTGCGATTAGAGTGGATGACTTTCTTCTTGAATTCAAATAATTGATTGATGAGGTGTTTAAATGATTTGAATTGTTTGATTTCTAATGTTCCATTCGTGCCTGATAGTGAGAATGCCTAATGTAAAATTTCTACTCTTTATCTGGACCGATTTGTCTATTCTAATGATTTGTGATTGTCCAGATTGGTCGATAAGTATGATGGAGATTGGTTGATTGTGATTATTGATCCGACAGAGTCCTGAGTGTTTGATTTGTGCTATGAGTTCACCCTTAGTTACCCATTATTCAAGGATGAATGATGCTAAAGGGAGATAATTGTTAAAAGTACCAAGATATCCCTAGATGAGATAAGATTTGCGTAACATATCTTTCCAAAATCTTTTGGAAAATACGAAGTTAGAAATGCTATCAATATGAAAAATTTTGTGGGAAAATGGTCTTGGCTGATTTTTAGAGCAATCGGATCAAAAGATAATTTTTTATGCAATAATGTAATTCTAGAAAAGTGTGCCACATGTCCGTATCGTGGACTTGTTGTGGATTTACACTTAATAGTGATCCAATAAATACAAGTTTTCAATGTAGGTTAATATCCTTTCCTATGTAATTGAAGTATGTTGGATGTGGTTTGAGGTCATAAGAGACACCTAAGGTTAACACAAGTTCGAAATATTTCTACTGACTAAGTTTTCGTATCAGTTGATAGAAGGGTTAATTTCAACTGACCATATCCCGTAACATATAATGAGTTAGTGACCTATAATATATCAAATTCAGGATACTTGAATTTCCAAATCATCTAATTTTGTCTTAATCGGAGTTCAGTGTAAAACATTATGACCATTTTACTGAAGACGTGCAGAGCTGTCTAAAGGTTTGCGATAGCTCCACATCACAGACTTGACGCGAACTCTTTTGGATAAGCTAAATAACGTCCTTTTATTTTATTTTGAGGGTACTTTTATCCTATAACCTTCAAAGGTCTATTTAAGGTCCTAAAACACATAAAATGTCAGTTTTTCTTAAGTAAAACCATCTATTTCACACCTAAACATAAACACCCAAGAATCATCAATTTAGGATTAGCTCTCAAGATTCATCATCAAGGTAAGTTATTCTTCATAAATTTCAAGCTACCTAACCCGAATTTCATCATCTATTCATGAATCGCTAATAAAATCTTAAATATAAGCTAGGGTTTCAAAAATGAAGTCAAGAATTCCAAGAAAGGATTTCTTGATACTTCTTCTTCAAGAATTAGGATTCTTCATCAAGAACTCTAAAGATTCTAAGTCAAGAATTCAAGTATCAAAGAGAAGCCCTAGAACCAAAGTCTTTCCAAGTTATTCCACTCTAAAAGAACTATCAAGATCAAGGATTTTCTCCAAAAAGCTAGTATTCATCAAATTTCAATTGTAATACCAGCTTTCTAGTTATGTAAGCTAAACTAAAAGAACCCATGCATGTTTCTTGAATGTTTTCTTGTAAATTATACACATTCTATGTATTTTCATATGTTGACGATCATCATACACTTGATTTTTCTGATTAAATAACTTTCATGAGTTATTTCACAAACTTTATATGTTATTTTATAAAAGATTGCATGAATGAACCTAGGGATTCAGTTTAGAGTCTTGATTTGTGAATGTTGATTATGATCATGATGTGAACATGATTGATAGAACTTGATGGTCCTAAGAGTCCCCATAATTGAACTCTAATAATTGGTGATGATGCTCACGCTCCAATAAGAAAATGGTCACTGTCAGCAATTAACCTAACCGAAGGTTAGGGTCAAATCCACAGGGAATACAAGGCTTGACTACAACAATTTACTATCAATCATTTCGAGTATCTTTAACTAGAATCTCTAAATGGGGGGGGGGGCATTTCTATGATTCAAGAATAAAAGAAAAAATAAACACTACATTATGACGCGAGAAAACACTCAATTTTAGGGACAACTTGGGAATTGTATTCCCCATGGTTCGTTAACTCAATTACCCTAGACAACATAACTATAATTGGAGATTCACATGCAGGATGGTAACTTAGGTTCTTCCATCCCTCTTGTGAAGGTGAGGTTGAATTTCACCATGGCGCTTGGCCAGCAACTATGGTGTGCCAACTAACCATTACCTATTATCCTAGTCAACCTCCCCTTGGTCAAGTTTGGTTAATTAGATGGGAACACATCAATCGAATCCTATCCTCTACTTCTCTTTTCCTACTCATCACTACCTTGGTCGGGATCCTGATAGTAGACAGGGTTTGGTGTTGGCCAGCACTAAACAACAATCATAATGAAGAGAAATAGACAATGCAAAACATCAATCATAGAAATGCAATCATCTAGGTCATCTCAAACCAACTACCCATGGTTCCCACAACCCCAATTTATGCCGACCTATCTTTTCTACAATAACAACACAAAAACACATAAAAACTATAAAACGTCGCATTAAGAAGTTACGAAATCACTTTTTTTCGGCATCAAATATGTTGTATTTTGACAGCATGTCAACACCCTCAACTTAGAATTGTTGCTTGTCTTCAAGCGACAACTAAATCTAAGCAGACAATGAGAAACATATAGCAGCTACACTAATGGCATGTACACCGGCTACTCTAATTTAGGTACCCAACTATCATTTTCAAAACAAGATTGCAAAGATACTTAAGCAAAACAGAACACAAAGATGTATTTGGCAACCCAATAAGCTAAGGAGCCTCAACCATCCACAATCACTGGTGTAGTCATATGTTAATCAAGTGATGCAAATGCCCTCGCTGAAAAGAAATCCCTCTTACTCACTAAGAAGGTATTTAGAAATCAGGGACTATGCAAGCATTCTCATTCTCACAATTGAAATTCATTCAAAATAACTAACACCATAGGCTTAGCTTTGCACTCAACTTCCGGCTTGGTGACAAAGTGGATTTGGATCAGTTTAGGACTTAATATCTTGTAACAAAGGTTCAGGGAGCTTTGGTATGACATTTTGGGCAAGTAATGACTAAAAGCTTTCCTTGAACCATGTTTACCTGTTACCTTCAGAACCCAATTATTTTCACTAAATCCACCCTTATTATCCTGTTTCAAGCTTTTCCCGAGTGCCTTCTTTCTCTTTTCAACTGTTCCTGATTTCTTAACTCTTTTTTTTTGCTAATTTTTCTCAATTCAAGGAACTTTTAATCTCTTTTTCCTCGGCGGGCTCATGATTTTTTATTTCTTTCTTCATTTCCAACTAACTACCTCATTATTATTACTTTACCACAATAAGGGCCACCCTCTACTTAGGCTTTTAGCCTGAGGTGAAGTACACAATATCTATTCCCCAAACCAGGGCTACATAGCCACCCTCAAGTTAGGCTTTTAGCCTCAATCAAGGTTCACAAATTCAAGGATAGACCAGGGCCAATATAAAGGTACTTCATCAAAAAGGTTAAGCTAGTAAGATGTCAAGAAAGAATGAGTATATGCAAAGCTCAAAAATTTGGAACAAGGGATTCACTAACTCATTTGGTAGGTCATTTAGGCTAAAAGTGGGTTCACTAAAAGAACAAAGGCCTAAGATCCTTTCCAAATCAACCACGTCACCAAACCAATTTTAGAGTAACAAGGATAGTTTTAAGTCCCTACATGATACATGAATGTAGTAAAATAGGCTCACAACACACATGACATTGCACCCTCAATCAAGTATAGACTCATAGGTCATGCTTCAAGCCTCAACTTACATCCACATTATCAGAACTAACATTGCAAGATACTCCAAATGCATGAATGTATCAATCACTAGAATCTCAAAAATTTTTAGGGTAACCAATTTTTCAAATCATTCAAAAAGCATTTAAAGACTCATGTATTTACACATTATCTACACTACCTAAACATGCTAGTTCAATCGAAAATTAAACATCCACAAGGAAAAAGAATCACGCAAGAAAACCTTGGGGTCAAAAGTAGGGGAAGTTATGGACTCGTGGCTACTCAAACTTTACCTTAATCCATAAGTTCCCACACCCCACTAAAATAAAATACTTTTTCCTCAAATTAAAGACATAAAGAAGAACTAAAAGGGGAATACCTTGGGTTGCCACCCAGGATGCGCCTGATTTATTGTCGCATCATGACAGGAAGTGTTTTGTATTCATGCCTCTTCAATGTCCCAATCTTCACTATCATGATTTCTTCCGTATTGTCCATGTACAGTTTGACTCTCTGGCAGTTGACCTTGAAAATTTTGCCATCCCTGCTTTCTAACTCGATGGCTCCATAACTGAAAATGCATACCACCCTAAAAGGTCCCATCCACTTGGATTTGAGTTTTCCGGGAAACTACTTCAACGTAGAGTTGTAAAGCAACACCATGTCTCCTGGGGCAAATTGGCGGTTCTCAATTTTGCAATCATGCTAAACTTTCATTTGTTGCTTGTACAATGCAGAGCTCTCATATGCTCGCAGCCTAGACTCATTAAGTTCATTTACTTTCATTTATATAGATGTTGCTGCTTTGTTCTAGTCTAGATTTAGCTTCTTCAGTGCCCATAGTGCCTTGTGCTCCAGTTCAACTGGCAGATGCATGGTTTCCCAAACACGAATTGATACGGAGACATTGCTATTGGGGTTTTGAAAGTCGTGTGGTAGACCCATAAGGCGTCGTCCAACTTCCTCGACCAAGCAGTGCGATTCACATTCACCATTTTGGATAGGATTTGCTTTATCTCCCTATTTGATACTTCCACTTTCCCACTTGCTTGGAGATAGTATGGGGTTGCGACCTGGTGTTTCACACCATACATTTCAATGAGAGCTTTGAACAGTCAGTTGCAAAAGTGAGAACCTCCATAACTGATGATTGCTAGAGGCGTACCAAACCTAGAAAACAAGTTTCTTCGAAGGAACCCAGTAACACTGTTACCCTCATTGGTTGGTAAGCCTATGGCCTCCACCAATTTAGAGACATAATCAACTGCAACCAAAATGTACTTATTACCATGAGAGCTAACAAAAGGTCCCATAAAATCAATGCCCCAAATATCAAATAGTTCTATCACCAAAATGGGATTGAGTAGAAGTACGTGCCTTTGCGAAACCCCGCCCTCCTTTTGGCATCTATCACAAGAATTAACATACGTGTCTTAATGTATAGAAGGCCAATAGTAGCCACACTGCGACATCTTATAAGCAGTTTGCGCTCCACTGTGATGACATCCCACCAACGATGAGTGGCGTGCTTCAAGAAACTCATCATCTCAATTTCTGGAACACATCTACGGATGATCCCATCCGTAAAAATATGAAATAAGTATGGTTCATCCCACAAGAACTTCTTTGTGTTGTGCATAAACTTGCGGCATTGATGGGTGTTCAAATCAGGAGGGACCATATCACTCACCACGTAGTTAGCATATTTACAAACCAAGGTATAAGATCATGCGAGGCCGCCAATACTCTCTCATCAAGGAATGAATCATTTATGTCAAGTCTGTCATCAAATTTCACCATAGCTTCATCTTCCAATCTAGAAAGATCGTCAGCTACTTGATTTGCTGAACCCTTTCTGTTGATCACATCAAAATTAAATTCTTGCAGAAGGAGTACCCCTCTTATTAGTCTCGATTTTGCATCCTTTTTAGCCATCAGATATTTGAGTGTTGCATGTCTATGTGTACGATCACCTTAGCTCCCGACAAGTATGAACGAAATTTTTCAAATGGTAAAACAAAGGCCAGCCACTCTTGTTCAGTGATTGTATAATTTTTCTTGGCCAAATTCAGTGCCTTGCTAGCATAATAGATACGATGTAGAATCCTATCCTTGCATCATATATTAGTTCAAATGGTTTTGACCAATCTGGACCACAATAATGGGTGCCGAAGTCAACTTCCTTTTCAATTCTTCGAAGGCTTACATGCACATCGAATTCAAACTTGGCATCTTTCTCCAACAATTTGCATAAGAGTTGTGAGATCTTGGAAAAATCCTTAATGAAGAGTTGGAGGAACCCTGCGTGGCCTAGAAAACTTCTGATACCTTTCACAGAGATTGGTGGTGGCAGTTTCTAGTAACCTCTTTTTTTGCTTTATCCACCTCAAGTCCCTTACCTGAAATTTTGTGACCAAGCACAATGCCTTCTTTGACCATAGAATGACATTTCTCCTAATTCAACACTAGATGATTCTCGACACACCTCTACAACACATCACGCAAATGTAGCAAACATTCTTCAAAAGACTGTCCAACCACACTAAAATCATCCACGAACACCTCTATAGTGCTTTGAACCATGTCCGAGAATATAAGCATCATACATCTTTGAAATGTGGTCGAGGCATTACACAGTCCAAAAGGCATTCTCTTAAATGCAAAGGTACCATATGGGCATGTGAAAGTTGTTTTCTCTTGATCCTTGGGCGCAGTAACAATTTGATTATATCCAAAATATCCATCAAGGAAACAATACCACCCTTATTCTGCTAGTCTGTCAAGATCTGATCCATGAAAGGCATGGGAAAATGGTCTTTCTCGATGGAAGCATTGAGTTTTCTATAATCTATACATACTCTCCATCCAATGATAAGTCGCATAGGAATCAACTCATTCTTTGCATTAGGAACCACTGTGATACCTCCCTTCTTTGGCACACACTGCACTCGACTAACCCATTCACTGTCAGCGATCGGGTAGATTACCCCTACATCCAACCACTTCATGATTTCTTTCCGCACAACCTCTTGCATTGGGGGGTTCAATCGTCTCTGATGTTCAATACTAGGTTTGTAATTGTTGAACAATTGAATCTTATGAGTGCATATCCCAGGGGATATGCCAATAATGTCTGCAATTGTCCACCCAATGGCCCTTTTGAATTGCTTGAAGAACGGAGACGAGGGAATTTGTTTGGACTTCACTTAAATTAGCTGCAATTATGACTGGCAGCATGTTGTTTTCTCCCAGGTATGCGTACTTTAGATGTGTGGGTAGGGCCTTTAACTCTTATTCAGATGGGACTTCTGTAGAAGGCTTTGTAGGTGGCGTTTCCCTATTACACAGATCCAACTCCAACCTGGCCTGTCGCCTAGGACCTAATGACACCTCAAGAGCATTCACCGTTACCTTATAATCAAGGATGCATTCACTATCAAAATTCATCAACACAGCAGCCAAAGGCTTAACTCCCAGCCTCAACTCAACCAGAGTCTCCACATCATCGTCCTCGCTCATTTCAATCACTGAAACAACCTAAAAGTCACAACTCTTTCTATCTTGTTGGCCCACTTGAAATGCAACTGTCTCTTCATCAAAACTGAGAGTAAGCATACTCTTTTCCATATCAACCAATGCTCTTCCTGTGGCTAAAAAAGGTCTTCTCAAGATAATAGGAACTGGAAAATCAACCTCACAGTCAATATAACAAAATATGCGGGAAATATAAATTTATCTACCTTGACTAACACATCATAAAGTATCCCCGCAGGCTTCTTGTCTATTCTGTCTTGTCACGACCCAAGCCTAGGGCCTAGACGTGACGCGGCGAATTGGGAACCTAATGGAACCCCAAACAAGCCTCTTAACTTGTCAGTACACATCCTTGGTCGTGGAGGCATATAAATGACATGTAGAATAGAACGGGGCATTGGGGCTAAGGGAAAGCTTTGCAATACCTCAACATCTAAAAACAAGGAATCATAGTTCATATCATAAATACATAACTTGTCCAACAAGCACCTCTACATACATAGATAGATCCAGGGCCAAGACAAAGTTACTGGGCTCACCCTCATAGTCAAATAGAACATAACATGGTGTCTCAATACATAGATAAGAGGAAAACATAAACCAAAGTCCCCTAATTGGAGGACTCACTGACAAGCTTGGAATAACACCATCTAGCCACGTGGAGGAGGACGATGATCAACTTGGGCATCGAGTCCTACATTGTGATACAACGTTAGCAAGAGTATACGTTAGTACGTTTGAATGTACTAAGCATGTGGGGTGCAATACAACAAGAGATAAGCTTCATAACCGACATGCATAACAATAGGCAATAGGCGTGATATAGCAATATGACATGTATGAAAGATGCGTAAGTAAAACGTGCTTTAGTAACCCATGCTCATATAGAATAACATATGTGTAGAAGAGACCAAGCTAGATTTTCAAAGTATAAACCCCTTGGTAGGTTAGTGATGTTACCACCCCATCACTTAGGTGGATGAGCATTCACTCTCATCTAGGTGGATGAGTACAAATCCGCATCTAGGTTGGTGAGTACAAAACCCCATCTTGATTGATGATGATGCCACCCCATCACCCTGGTGGATGAGTATTCACCCTCATCTAGGTGGATGAGTACAAAACCCCATCTTGGTTAGTGAGTACAAACCCCCATCTTGATTGATGATGATGCTACCCCATCACACTGGTGGAAGAATATTAACCCTCATCTAGGTTATCCGGGCTCTTGTCCCACCTCCCCTCAACTCGGATCGGACATGGTCTAATGCAAAACTATATATAGAGTATATCAAATATTTTAATGCAACACTTAACATAGGATTCATCATGTTCATAAGCTCATTTCATCATCATATCATCATTCATATCATATCTCATGCTTTGGGCCTTCATTTTCTCAAGAAACCTCAGCCGAACATTTTATTAAACACCTTGGGGTGTGTAATAGGGGTAAAAGACTATGCAATTTAGAGATGCAATCATGCAAGAAAATCTTTAGTAGACCATGAATCAACACCTTGCAACACCCCCAAGACATTCACATCAAAACCCCTCATCAAATCCAACACTAGATCCAAGATTTAGAGCTCAAAACATGCTAAAACAACCATACTTTCATGAACTAAAATTACTGTGCAGTAAATTTCTCAATATACAAGACTCATATGTAAATTCAACTTTACACCATGCATTATTAAGTAAAAGAGGATTTAGGCACCATGGGTTGAAGGACCCAATGGTTCAACACCACAAACCTTAGCTTCGGAGAAGTTCTTGTTGAAGGTTGACACTGGAGACTTCAAGCTTGAAGAGAATCCTTAAATCCGGATGAGGGTTTTAAGTCTTGGAATTTTGAGTGAAAATATGGCTAAATGTTTTAAGGAGTATTGGAAATGTTTAGAATGATATAAGGGTGAAATTTGACAAAGTATAGATGAAAATAGGTTTGGGAAACTTGGGCCCAACACTTAGAATATTTTGGACCGCACTTGAAAAACTGTCAGGCAACAAACACATCTCCTCGTCGCGGAGAGGATGTGGAGTCGAACTTGTACTAAGGCACGCCCAGGGCGCGTCGTGGAAGCATCGTGGAAACCTCATTGGAAATCGTCACTTAAAATTTATAATTGCTATTCTTTTGCTCTTAAATCGGGGTTAGACCCTACTTCACCTAATTTTGACCCCCTGATCACAAATATGAAGTCAGATTATTGAAATAACGAATGAACTTTTAGATATAAGGAAATCAAAATTCTAGGCATTCCGAGGCACGTTTTTGGGGTCGTTTCAATATCTTCCCTTTGGGAACATTCGTCCCCAAATTTAAAAGAGATGTATAAGATAAGAGTGATCATAAACAACTCAGCCCCAACAAGAATGCAACATAACATGTAAAAACACCATTTTTTCAAATTCTCCACATAAGTGTAAATCATCATAAGTTTACCAACTTAAACATGAATGCATATGAATGACATAGAGGCAGGAATGTAGGACTTGAAATCACAAAGTAGAATTAGGATTAGTACCTTAGGCTTGAGTGGAGTGGAAAAGATAACGATACTGGTTTTGCAATGTCCGCTTCGGCCTCAGAAGTAGCACTTTCAACTTGTTGGTTCCTCCAAAGGACCTTAACAGATGCTACCTCTTTGTTCCTTAATCTCTTTACTTGCTTATCCAAGATCTGAACTGGAACCTCCTTATAAGTTAAGTTATCCTCAACAACACCCACAACATCAAGAGGCAGAATGGCATTAAGATCACCAACACATTTTCTCAACATAGAGACATGGAATGCCGGATGAACGAAGTTCATTTCACTAGGAAACTTCAACTCATAAGCTACCTTTCCAACCCTCTTTATCACCTCATAAGGACCAATATACCTTGGACTCAAGTTCCCCTTTTTGCCAGAACGGACCACACCTTTCATTGGAGAAACCTTCAAATAAACCTACTCACCCACTTGGAATTCTAGGTCTCTTCTTCTTACATCGGCATAGGATTTTTGACGACTTTGGGCTCTAATCATACTAACCTTCTCAAGAGCATCCATTACCAGATTTGGTCCCAATAAAGCCACCTCTCCATCCTCAAACCAACCCACCGATGATCTACAACGTCTCACATAAAGAGCCTCAAATGGAGTCATACTGATGCTAGAGTGATAGCTATTGTTGTAGGAAAATTCAATCAATGGAAGATGGTCATCCCAACTACCCTTAAGCTCCAAGACACAAGCCTTAAGCATATCTTCAAGTGTTTGAATCGTCCTCTCGGCTTGGCCATCCATTTGAGGGTGGAAGGCTGTACTAAGGTGAACTTTGGTACTAAGACCCCTTTGAAAAGGTCTTCAAAAGTGTGAAGTAAATTGTGCAACGCGATCCGATATAATGGATAAAGGAACCCCATGCAACCTCAATAACTCATGGATGTATAACCTTGCATACTCTTTAGCCCCATATGTAGTCTTAACCGGTAGAAAGTGAGCCGATTTCGTTATCCTATCAACCACAATCCACATGGAATCAAAACCTTTTCTAGTCTTGGGCAATCCAACCACAAAGTCCATGTTAATCACCTCCCACTTCCAAGTAGGAATCTCTATGTCTTGGGTTAGGCCACTCGGCCTTTGATGCTCGTCTTTGACTTGTTGACAACTATGGCAACTGGAAACAAATTGGGCAATATCTCTCTTCATGCTTCCCCACAAATACACATCCCTCAAGTCTCTATACATTTTGGTGGAACCGGGGTGGATAGAATAAGAGGAATTATGGGCTTCATCAAGAATTCTCTCCCTAAAAACATCAACACATGGCACACACAAACTACCTTGGTATCTAAGGGCCCCATCTCCCCCTTGGGAGAAAATCTCTATCTTGCCCTCTTTCACCAAGGCTTTCAACTCAAGCAAGGAGGAGTCTAGATATTGTTTTGATATCTTCTCATCAACCAAAGAAGATTTGGAACCATCAACAACAACAATACTATCACCCACATCTTCCAACCTCACCCCCAATCTAGTCAATCTATGCACCTCCATAACCATCTCCCTATCACCACCATCCACATGAGCTAGGCTACCCATAAACACCCGACTCAAAGCATCTGCCACAATATTAGCATTACCCGGATGATAATGAACACTCATGTCATAGTCCTTAAGGAGTTCTAGCCACCTTCTTTGCCTCAAGTTGAGATCCTTTTGAGTGAAGACATATTGAAGGCTCTTATGATCGGTGAAGACATCAATATGCACCCATATATATAATGACGCCAAATCTTTAATGCAAACATCGTGGCAGCTAATTCAAGATCATGGGTAGGGTAGATCCTTTCATGTACTTTGAGTTGCCTAGAAGCACAGGCTATGACCTTACTATTTTGCATTAACACACAACCCAAACTGACTATAGATTATCACAATACACCACAAAACCCTCAAGCCCATCCAATAGTGACAATATAGGAGCGGACAAAGTCTATCCTTCAATGTTTGGAAGCTTTTCTCACATTCATCGGTCCATACAAACTTCACCTTCTTTTGAGTCAGTTTTATCATAGGAAAAGCAATGGAGGAGAACCCATTTACAAACCTTCTATAGTAATCCGCAAGACCCAAGAAACTCCTAATATTTGACGGGGTAAATGGTCTAGGCCAATTCCTAATTACATCAGTTTTCTTAGGATCCACTTTTATACCATCCCCCAACACCACATGACCCAAGAATGCAACCTCCTTCAACCAAAATTCACACTTGTCATAGTAAGCATACAATCTCTCCTCCTTCAATCTTTGTAACACAACCCTCAAATGACCCATATATTCCTCCTTGCAATAGATCAAAATATCATCAATGAAGACCAAAACAAAGGAATCAAGGTGGGGTTTGAAGACCCTATTCATTTGGTCCATGAAGATGGCCGGTGCATTAGTCAACTCAAAGGACATCACCGTAAATTCTTAGGAATATCACATTCCCTCACCCTCACTTGCTGTTACCCACACCAAAGATCGATCTTAGAGAAAACGATAGCCCCTTACAATTGGTCAAACAAGTCATCAATCCTTGGAAGAGGATATCTATTCTTTATAGTGAACCTACTGAGTTGCCGGTAGTCAATGTACATTCTAAGTGACCCATCTTTCTTCTTTAAAAACAACACCAGTGCACCCCAAGGTGACTGGCTAGGTCTAATAAATCCCTTCTCCAACAAATCTATCAATTTCTCCTTTAACTCCTTCAAATCCATCGGGGCCATATGATAAGGGGGAATGGAGATAGGTTGGGTGTCGGGAAGGAGATCTATGCCAAAATCTATTTCCCTTTTGGGAGGGACACCGGGAAGATCATTTGGAAAGACATCAAGAAACTGATTTACAACCGGAACTGTCTTAATGGAAGGGACTTTGGACTCCACATCTTTGACTCTCACAAGATGATACAAACACCCCTTGGAAATCAACCTATGGGCTTTAATACATGAGATGAACCTACCCCTCATACCATATCATGAACTTTCTACTCAAGGACGGGTTCGTTTGGGAATTGAAACTTGACCCGATGAGTTCTACAATCAATAGAAGCATAGTATGCATGCAATCAATCCATCCCAAGGATAACATCAAAACCAACCATATCTAATTCAACAAGATCACAAGGTAAGATCTTATGCAAGATGCAAACTGGACAATTTCTATACACTCTCCTAGCAACAATAGATGCACCAATAGGGGTAGACACCTCATATGACTCATACAATAACTCCGACTCATCATGGAAAATTTTAGCCATAAAGGGGGTAACATAGAAAAGGGTGGCACCTGGATCAATCAAAGCATATACATCAAGATCAAAGATTTTCAACATACCGGTAACAACATCGGGGACCTCACCAACCCCTCGCCTTCCATGTAGAGGATTGAATCGATTGTGCCTTGGGGCACCACCTTGAGGACCACCTCTAACCAATGGAACCGCATTTGCACTCCGAACCTTGCCACAGTTTCTTGGACAATCAACCCTTTTATGACCAAGCTCCCCACATTCAAAACATGCATTGGAACCCTTCAAACATGGCCCTTATGACTCTTCCCACATGTAGTACACACATCCTTAGGAGCCACACCAACAATACCTTGAGGCCTAGGAAAGTCATTGGCAAACCCCCTATTTTGTAGCATGAGGAGGCCTTTGGACTTGAGCACTCTTTTGAAACTTGCCCTCAAAGCGGGCTCTTTTAGCCTCATGGCCCCTCCTCTTTCTCAACTTTTCTTTTTTTATTTGCTTGGTGTATATCATCAATCGAGGCAAGTTCGTGTCACTAATAAGTAAGGTGGACCAGCACTCTTCACTTACCAAGTCGGAAACCCCCATAACAAACTTATTCATCCTTGACCTAGAATCGGCCACCAAATGAGGAGCATACTTTGAAAGTTGGTTAAATTTGAGGGCATACTCCCTCACACTCATACAACCTTGTTTCAAGTTCATAAACTCAACCAACTTTGCTCCCCTAAGCTCAACAGGGAAGAACCAATCAAGGAAGGCCAATTTGAATTCCTCCCAAAACACCACATACCCATTACCCTTCTCACCTTTCCATTGATCAAAACCAAATTTGGGTCACCCCCTTGAGTTGGTAAGCTACCAACTCCGCCTTCTCATTTGGTCCAACACCCATGATCTATAAGATTTTGTCGACCTCATTAATAAACTCTTGTAGATCATCATCCATCTTTGACCCATGGAAAACCGGTGGATTCATCCTCATGAAGTCTCTTACCCTAGCTCCCAGGGTAGTAGCATGAGGTTCGTGGACCCCTTGTTGGACTTGATTAGCCACCACTTGGGCAAGCATAGTAAGGGCATCCTGGAGCTCAACATTGGTAGGTTTCTCCTGTGAGTTTGTGCTCGTCTTCCTGTAGTATTCGACATGATCTAGCATAGCAAGGAACAACAGTTAGGAAGGAATACTTATCACAACTCTATTTATTGCACGACTTAGGACATGAAGAAGGGAAACATTTCCTAAAATGCCTCATAGCCTCCTATTCATAGCCATGGCGCACTTTACAACCCATGAATAGGACTCTAGTCGACGTAGTGTGTTGGACTCCAAGGACCTACCAACCTAGTGCTCTGATACCAAGTTTATCACGACCTAATCCTAGGGCCTAGACGTGACATGGTGAATAAGGAACCCGATGGAACCCCAGAAAAGCCTTTTAACTTGTTATTTCACATCCTTGGTTGCGGAGGCATATAAACACATGTAGAATAGAATAAGGAATTGGGGCTAAGGGAAAGCTTTGTAACACCTCA
This sequence comes from Solanum medicagineum, assembly GCA_026153255.1. NCBI lineage: Eukaryota > Viridiplantae > Streptophyta > Magnoliopsida > Solanales > Solanaceae > Solanum > Solanum medicagineum. The sequence goes on along the minus strand of JAPFFP010029237.1, from coordinate 8,867 downwards.
ACATCAAAAGACAAGGAATCATAGTTCATATCATTAATACATAACTTGTCCAACAAACATTTCTACATACATAGATAGAGTGGGGACAAGACAAAGTAACCGTGCTCACCCTCATAGTCAAATAGAACATAACATAGTGTTTCATTACATAGATAAGAGGAAAGAATTTCCCTTAATGGAGGACTCATCGACAAGCTTGGAATAGTATCGTCTAGCCGCGTGGAGGAGGAGGAGGATCAACTTGGGCACCGGGTCCTATATGGTGATATCATATAGGCAAGAGTATGCATAGGTACGTTTGAATGTACTAATTATGTAGGATGCAATGCAACAAGAGATAAGCTTCATAATAGACATGGATAACAATAAGCAATAGGCATGACATAACAGTATGATATGTATGAATAATGCATAAGTAACACATGCTTTAGTAACCGATGCTCATATAGAATAACATATGTGTAGAAGAGACCAAGCTAGATTTCCAAAGTATGAACCCCTTGGTAGGTTAGTGATGTTACCACCCTATCACTTAGGTGGTTGAGTATTCACCCTCGTCTAGGTGGATGAGTACACACCCCCATCTCGGTTGATGATAATGCCACCCCATCACCCTGGTGGATGGGTATTCACCCTCATCTAGGTGGATGAATACAAACCCCCATCTAGGTTAGTGAGTACAAACCCCCCATCTCGGTTGATGATGATGCCACCCCCATCACCCTAGTGGATGAGTATTAACCCTGATCTAGGTTATCCGGGCTCTCTCCCCCCTTCCCGGATCGGGCACGGTCTAATGCAACACTTAACATAGGATTCATCATGTTCATAAGCTCATTTCATCATCATATCATCATTCATATCATATCTCATACTTTAGGCCTTCATTTTCTCAAGAAACCTTAGCCGGACATTTTATCAAACACCTTGGGGTGTGTAATAGGGGTAACAAATCATACAATTTAGAGATGAAATCATGCAAGAAAATCTGTAGTAAAACAATAAATCAACACCTTGCGACACTCCCAAGACATTCACATCAAAACCCTCATCAAAACCAACATTAGATCCAAGATTTAGAGCTCAAAATATGCTAAAACAACAATACTTTCATGAACTAAAATCACTGTCCAGTAAATTTCTCAATATATAAGACCCACATGTAAAATCAACTTTAAACCATGCATTATTAAGTAAAATAGGGTTTAGGAACCATGGGTGGAAGGACCCAATGGTTCAACACCACAAACATTAGCTTCGGAGAAGTTCTTGGTGAAGATTGACAATGGAGACTTGAAGCTTTAAGAGAATCCTTAAATCCGGATGAGGGTTTTGAGCTTGGAATTTGGAGGGAAAATATGGCTAAATGTGTTGAGAGTATTGGGAAATGTTTAGAATGATATAAGGGTGAAATTTGACAAAGTATAGATAAAAACAGGTTTGGGAAACTTGGGCCCAACACTTAGAATATTTTGGACCGCACTTGAAAAACTGTCAGGCGACAAACATATCTCCACGTTGCGGAGAGGATGCGGAGTGGAACTTGTACTAAGGTGTGCCCAGGGTGCGTTGTGGAAGCATCGCAGAAAGCTCATTGGAAATCATCACTTAAAAATTCATAATTGCTATTCTTTCGCTCTTAAATCAAGGTTAGACCTATTTCACCTAATTTTGACCCCCTGATCACAAATATGAAGTTGGATTTTCAAAATAATGAACAGATTTTTAGATATAAGGAAATCAAAATTCTGGGCATTCCGAGGCACGTTTTTGGGCACTTTTTGGGGTTGTTTCATGTATGCCATCAACAACTGCATCTTTGTAGGAACCAGATTACCCACATTGAGCTTTTTGAATATTGCAAGAGGCATTAAGTTAATGCTGACTCCCAAATCACATAGTGCTCTAGCAAATGCAAATTCCCTAACTGTGCATGGTATTGTGAATGGACATGAATCTTCACACTTCTACACCAAAGACTTTGTGGTGATGGCACTACACTGTTGAAAATTTTGGGAGAGGTCTTGGCTAGCTTTTTGCTTCTTCTTGACCAGATCTTTCATCCACTTAGCGTACCCCAACATCCTTGCAAGAGCTTCAACTAAGGGGATGTCCGCTGACAACTTCTTAAGCGTCGCCAAGAACTATTCAAACTTTCCTTCCTCTTTTCTCTTCCGAAGCTAGTGGGGAAAAAGTGGTGCGGAGCTTGGAACGGTTTTATATGTCTTTAGTTGCTTTTTTGTGTTGTGCATTTTGATCTCCTCAGATACCCTCTTCTTGCAGCTTCCATTATTAACCATTGGCATAAGGGGATCAACAGTGTTTTTGCCACTCCGAGTCATGACTTCCATATAATGCCCTTCAATTTTAGTTTTGTGAATCATGTTGCTTGGCAAGGTACCCTTTTAGCGTTGGTTCAATTGCAAAGAAACTTGCTCGAATTGTTGTTCTAGTTGCTTAATCGCCACCGAGTGAGACTCTATTTTTTGGTTTAATACTTGAAATGGCTGCTTTCATTCCCTTCAAGGTCTCATCTTGATGATTGGCTCTCTTCAACAACTTGTCAAACATCTCTTCAAGCCTAGAAGTGCTTGGCACGGCATCACAGTTGTGGGGTGGTACATAAGGGCCATTCCTATTACCATCTCTTCTACCCCAATTCGGCATCCGGCACCCTCTCTTTTTCATAGTAACCACCCCGGCTATCTCTATAAGCACCATCATGGTTGTAGTTTCAACCTTGATTCCCGGAACCTTAACTCTAATAGTTTGAGTTGGACCCTTGGGGGTTATTGTTGGAAACTCGCCACTAGATTACTCACAAAACAAGCATCTTCATCAAAGAATGGATCTTCATAGATAGGAGCCATAGGAGGCTGGTGAGTGACGGCTTTGACACTTGCTTGATTTTGCTTCAAGACCAAGTCCATACTTGTGCGAAGTTGAGCAAGTTGCTCCATGATCTCTTCATTGACCTTTGCTTGCTCATTGTTGGTGTTCGCTACACAAGAAGTCTTCATTGCACCTCGATCTTGTAGACCCCATAGTCTATTGGTTTGAACCACTTGCTCCATCCTTGTGGCTATCAATGCAAAAGGTTGGTCAAGAAACATACCTCCCATTATTGTGTCGGCACAAGCTTGACTATTCTCATCAAGGGCCCGATAGAAAATCTCAACCAAGACATCATAAACAATTTTGTGATTGGGGACCATCCTCAAGCATTTGGTAAATCTCTCCCATGTTGTGCTAATAGAGTCACCCGACAATTGCTCAAAGTTGTTTATTTGATCTTTGAGCTTTAGCTTCTTAGATCTTTGGAAATATCTTTCAAGAAATACTCTCTGAAGCTCTGCGTAACTTGTTATTGTATCTGGAGGAAGCTCAAACAACCATACAACTGCATTCTTAGTCAGTGACAATGGAAAAATTCATAAACCAACAGCATCAAGAGAAAGATTTTGTGTCCCCATGACACTCTTGCAAACAAAAACCATATTATGGAGATGACGGTGGGTATCCTCTAAAGGTAGCCCTGTGAATAACCCACAGTTTTCGAGCATTTGAAGTAATCCACTTGAGACCGAGAATTTAGTGTCTGCCGGTAGTGGAAGAAACACTATAGCACCAGTAACGTCTATGGCAATAGGGTTCAAGCGATATTGGTTCCACCCATAAGCATTCTCGTTGAAGTCCTTAAGTTGTAGCCTGTTATCCCTTGGTGGTGGATTCTCCTCTCTTCCCATATCATCATTCATATTTATTTCTTCCTCAACCGTGATATCCTCATTCACTTGAGCCATTCTTCTAAAGAGTCGATGGATCTCCACATTGATCGGAGCTAAGGGATTTCCTTGGATTGTTGTTTTGGGCATACAACCTACTACACCCTGCAATTAAAATCAAACAGCAAAAAAAAAAACAACAGTAAAATAAAAAAGAGTCTAGAAATTAGTATTTGAACTAAATAATCGTGAAATCAGGTCCAAACCTAGTTGTATTCCCCAGCAACGGTGCCTTAGTTTTTGACTGATGTTCACGCTCCAATAAGAAAGCGGTCACGGTTAGCAACTAACCTAACCCAAGGTTAGGGTCGAATGCACAGGGAATACATGGCTTGACTATAAGAATTCACTATCAATCATTTTGAGTATCTTTAACTAGAATCTCTAAATGAGGGAGGGTTTCTGTGATTCAAGAATAAAACCAAAAATAAACACTACACTATGACGCGAGAATACACTCAATTTCAGGTACAAATTGGGAATTGTGTTCCCCATGGTTCGTTGACTCAATTACCCTAGACAACATAACTACAATTAGAGATTCGCATGCAGGATGGTAACTTATGTTCTTCTAGCCCTCTTATGAAGGTGAAATCAAATTTCACCATGGCTCTTGGTCGGCAACCATTGTGTGCCAACTAACCATTACCTATTGTCCCAGTCAAACCCCTCTTAGTCAGGTTTTATTGATTAGACGAGAACACATCAATCGAATCCTATAATCTACTTCTCTTTTCTTATTCGTCACTACATTGGTCGGGATCGTGATAGTAGGTGGAGTTTGGTGTTGTCCACTACCAAACAATAATCATAATGAAGAGCAATAAACAATACATGCATAACCCCAATCATAGAAATGCAATAATCTAGGTCATCTCAAACCAACTACCCATGGTTCCCACAACCCAAGTTATGGGTACTTAGCTACTCATGGCTAAGGCAAAACCAACAAAAATGCAAAGACAAGACATAGTTGAGAGTTTTACCCAAAGAAATGGAGAATGATAGCACCACAAGTTCTAACCCACAAGCTTGATATATTGAGAATGAAAACAATATGGGATTTGCACTTCCCAAAAGTGGGTTTTCCAAAAGAAAATAATAATCTAAGTTAAAACCCTCAAGAAATCTTGAGAGAATAATCAAAAGTGATATTCAATGTCTAGAATTTCCAATCTCTGCTCTCCCTCCAAATAAAATCCTAACTTACTTAAAGTATTTATAGTAGTTATAATGTTATCCCTAAAAATTACACAGAAAAGATAGCTGGCATCTAGTTCTTCTCCTAGCTAAGACTCATAGTCAGGTTCTTGGCATTTTGGACTCTATTGGTATGACCCACTGTTATGAGTCGTTGCTTGGGCTATGACTCGTATGCTCTTCTCATAGTCTAGGCTTTTAGTTTTTGGTCCAAAGTTTTGGCTCTCCATTTCCTGCTATGAGTACACCTATACGAGTCATAGTGAGACCTACGACTCGTAGGGTGGCCTCATAAGGTTGACCTCCACCTGGCAAATTTCTGATTTTTGCTCTTTGTTTCTGGCTACGAGATCACCAAACAAGTCGTAGCTTGGGCTATGACTCGTAGGTAAGCTCATATGTTTTGTGCTTCAGCAAAATTTGCAATTTTTCTCCAAAATCATGACAACCTACCTTTTCTACAATAACAACACAAAAACACATAAAACCCATAAAAGGTCGCATTAAGAAATCCCAAAATTCCTTGTTTTAGGTATCAAATGTGCTGTATTTTGACAACACATCTAATGGTCTTTTTGATGGTCCTCTTAATGATTGGTCTAAGCGCCTTTGAAAGATATACGTGAGAATTAAGTTGATTAGATGAGTGATAGGCCGAAAGTCCCAATCATGATAGAACAGATGGATTGTTGAGAGTTCTGATCTAATTGATTGAGATGGACTATCTTGGGTGCATTGAGTCTTGGGAGAAGTATCGAGTAACGATATGAGTAAGAGTAAGTATAACTTGAACTCATTAACTACGTCACCAAGCGTAGGTGAGGATTGAACCGTTAAATCAGATGTTCCCTCTTGATTGGAAGTGCTTGAAATAATAGCATGCTTGATTGAGCAGATCAATTATGGATTTGATTCGTTCTTTACCTGGCAAGTATGAATGACTGTGGCAACTTCAGCGGGGTTGTTGTATAATCACTCGCTTGTAAGTGATTGTTGTCGAATAGGAGAAACTCCTAGATAGGTTCTATATTGATATTACTCTTATTTTATTTGGCAGGATTGGATTGGATTGGTATTGATTAATCATTGTCTACTCTTTATTCTTGCTTTAGATAGACATTTGATGTCCTAATTGCGGTATCTTTTTGAGTTGTTTTTATTCTACCTATATCTATTTCATTCAGTCATTTTACATACTCATATATTTCACATACTGGCATTCATTTGGACTATATTGTTTTATGATGCAGAGACAGGTATTAGAGATCATGAACAGATGCCTCCTTGAGGATCTATTCGGGCAATCGGCTGATTTGTGAGACCTCCTTATTTTTGGAGGATTTCCATATTACTATCATCTTTCTACAAGAGTTCATGAACTTGTCATTGGAACCATCTAGATAGTAGAGTTAGAGGCTTCATAGATTCAATAGTGTTGAGTTGATGTTGAGACCGTTATCTCTTGACTGATTTCTTTTAAAACCATTCTTACGTCAGAGAAGTTTAATTGTTGGCCCGTGGCCTCTATATATTGAGACAAATTGATGATTTGATTTGTCTATCTTATTTTCTCTTAATTTTAAGTCTTACGTTGATTAAATGAATATGATGAGGCCAAGTAGTTGGCTCGAGAGCCATCAATGGTCTCTGAGTATCGGCCACGCTAAGGGTACCCCCTTAGGGCATGACATAACGGATGTCTCTGAAATGATCCTTGAGACTCTACTTGTTTAGGTTGCAAATATATAGGACCTATGAACTTGGGGCTCTGATACCAAATTGTCACAACCCAAAATTAAGGTGTGACTAGACTTGCTAACTCACCAAGGCAAGTCAACCTAAACTTGCTAAGTTCAATACACAATACTATGAGCGGAAGAAATAAAGTTTAATAAGCTAGGATAAGCACAGGGTAATAAGTATACAAACCATCACTGAACTGGTGTCACATGTATAAGTCACTAGACAACAACACTCAAAACAAAGCACAAGTCTCAGATTTAGTTCGTAAATAGAATATAACATAAATATAGAATTCTCGAGGGTCTGCTAAAGAGATGAGCAACTACCTCTCAAAAATCCATAAGCTCAATTCGACCGTGAGAGATCTAATAAAAAGGATCGAGCTCACAACCTTAAAAAATGTAGCAAAGAGTGAGCGCCCAATAACATGGTACTCAGCAAATGGAAACTAAACCTTAAGTAAAGTAATGAAGAATACAAGTACTCCTATCTACCTAACCACATACCATCGAACAACAACTGCACTCAAAAACATCCCAGTACTCAAAACACAATATCCTCATAGTCCAATCCCCACAACATAGAAGGCTCAAGTTACCAACATATATCACAATCTTTCTATAGTTCAATCCCAAGAATGTACAAGGTTAAAATTACCAACATATATTACAATCTTTCATAATTCAATATCAACAATTTATAGGGTTCAAATTACCAACATATATCACAATATTTCAAAAGTTCAATCTCAACAATGTGCAAGGTTCAAAGCATTCAACACATCACACATGGTACATATAACAACTTCAAGATAGAAAATGGTATGAAATGGAGTGAAGATTGTGAAATGTAAATAATGCGATGGAATGTCAAATAATCATGATGCATGTCTATCCTACGATACACATCCACTCATATCCTTAGACCGGAACCCATGGGGCCTCACATGAACCATGTATCCATTGAAACTGTTTTTCTTCGGCATGTACTTTCACATCTAGCTGATAGCCGAAACTATTTTCCTTCATCTTTTCTTTTCTTTTATTTCTCTTTCTAGACAAAACTATTTCTCTTCAACTTTTCATCATCAATGGAACATCCAAAAATACATACCATCATAACCAGAATAATCACTTTCATTAGTATAAGAATATGCAAGATGTTAACTCGAATCATTTATTCATAATTCATCAATTATTTTATTGTCCTTCAACTTTTGAGTCATCGACAATACATTACGTAATAATCATAATATAACATAGTTTAACTCTTTCAATTACCCTTAGTCATCACGACTTAGGAGAATTCATCATGTGAGTTCTTACTTCACAACCAACTAGTTTCACAATATTCAACAACATATCAACCCACACATTTAGCTCCATATTTCAAATGAAATATTCAATAGATAATTTCATGTAATGTAATTCAAAGTTCAACAATTAGGACATCATGAACACTTTCAAATTATCAACAATGGCATCACAAGCTTATTTCCAAATATTATCTCACAAGTCTAAGTCAACAACAATAGACATCATCTCATAATTCAAGTCATATATGTCATCATTTCCTCCTTTCCATTATCCAAATCATACCCACTAGAATAGTTCACTAATTTTGAAGTTTCACGTTGCAAGAAAATACTAAGCTCAATCAATTCAACAAGGGTTAGGGTTCACTTGCTCCAATCAATAGCCAAATCAATCAAATGATAACTGGATAATCCAAAGTTCACAAATATTTACAATAACACAATTATTTCACAAGTCAAGGTTCACAACATTTACAACTACCCAATCTAAAATCCATTGATCAAAGCCTATAATAATATAATTCTACCCCATTTTGTGCCACAAATTACCAAAACCCACATACATAGGATAATACGAGGTTCAATAATACTTAACAAAAAGTTAGAAGTCTATTTTTCTTAATCAAAGTCCCAATCAACTCAAATCCAAGCCTTTTCTCTTCTATGATACTCCAAGTCACTACAATCTCGAAGGCCAAACCACACACGAACTAGCCAACCGAATGAAGTAATCCACAAAATCAACTCCAAAACACCAAACTACTATCATGAATGACATATACACGTCAAAAAGGAGTCAATTGATACCCTTATTGATAGGAATT
>JAPFFP010029226.1:0-15792 GCA_026153255.1 Solanum medicagineum | reverse complement strand
GGAGTGATAGAGGTAGACCGCAAAAGGATTGGGGGAGGTGATTAGATAGGATATGGTGCAGCTTCCTATCACCGAGGACATGACCTTACATAGAAAGAAGTATTAGGGTAGAAGGTCAGACGGCTAGTAGAGGTATGATGATATCTGGCCTTGTGATATAGTAAGTTCATAGAGATAGTCACTCTTTATATATTGTGTTGTTATTATATATCATTACTTTGTTACTTTCATTGTCGTTATAAGTAATCATTTGTTTTCACTTTAGTCATTTTGTTTCATATCTAGTACTTTCTGCTTTTGGGATGATATTTTTGAGATGACGATTTTTTAGAAACAACTTCTCTATTTCTATGATATGGTAATAAGGTTTGTGTACATTACCCTTTTCATATCCCATTTATGAGATTTTACTGAGTATGTTGTTATATAAAAATATAAAATCAACAGAATGTATTTGATTCTTAAACAAATATTTTATTTAACAGAAAAAAATAATAGTGCTTTCATATAAAAATTTTAAGAAGTTTTTGAATATTTCAATGAGAATATTTTTTTCACCTTTTTTTTTTTTGGGTGTGCTAGTTTGGTAAGAATAAAATGAAAAAAAAAAATTATGTCTTAAAATATAAAATTAATTTGCAACGGAAAAAGACTATTTGCAACTGTACCTATATATTTAAATACTTTTACCTACCCTTTTTTTGGGCTCAATTTCTGGGTCACAGGTTGGCTAAGTGTTTTCATATCCCATAATGACTGGCTGCATCATGTGGGAATCATTTTGGCAATTTAAGTAAGAAGTTAGACCAACCACTTCTTATAATTATTGCTATTAACATGTCATTTCCTGGTTGTTCACATTTATTCAAGACTTTCTAGCCATTAAGGAAATTGACTCTAAGAGTCATTATTTATTCCGAGTTCGGACGAATTCAATCACTTCTTATTAAATTTTATATTTATATTAAAAAAATTCATATATATGTAAACATATAGCTACAAGCTCAATAACTAAAAAGAAATATGAATTTGTGATAAATTTTAAATTGTTAAATTTAAAATTTTGATTCAGTCTCTAATAGACTTAGAGTCCACTCTATTAAGATCATTTTCTTTCGGTCTTGTTTCACCATCACATATAGTACCCTCATTATATGGATGTGATTTATCCCTTTATAATTTCCCTCAAGTTAAAGCTCTATGGACAAGAGCATAACTTTTTGTCCTTTGATACATAAGGAGGAGCGAAGGTCGTGCATTGAAGTAGAAGATTAGAATGTTAGAAGGTTAGTAAGTTAGTAAGGGTAAGATGATGTCGAGCCTTGTGATTTAGTGAGTTGATAGAGGTAGTCGTGTCGTTTTATATTGTGTTGTTTTCGTCCATCATTTATTTTGTTACTTTTATTGTCTTTATAAATTTTTGTTTGTTGTTCATTCTAATCGTTTCATATCTAGTACTTTCTGTTTCTGGAGATGATTTTTTGCGGTGAACATCTTTTGGAAACAATCTCTCTATCTCTATGAGGTAGTAATAAGATCTGACGTACATTTTACCTTTCTCATACCCCACTTGTACGATTTTACTAAGTATGTTATTGTTTGTTGTTGATATATAAGCAAGATTTAACTCAAATATAATGAAGAGCAAAATTATTCGTTAGTACAAGCACTTATTTGATCCGTCTCCCTACTATTTTTTTAAAATAAATTATGTGTTAGATTATTTCTTATTATGTGTCATTCACTTTATCTTATGGGTCGATTATTTTACCTTTTATTAGATACAATTTGTCAACTGAGGCTTACTGCAATGAATGAATATATTTAGTCATAAAAAATTATCGTTACTCAAAAATCGTGAAAATTAATGGTCAAAATCTATGGACAATTTTGATTTTTTTTTTCTAACATCAATGGACTCAACTATGTCAAAAAATAGTGGATTGATTTAAGAAAATCAATGGATTGCCTTAGTTAAAACGGAGGACATCCATCAAAGTTTCTAAAGTAAATTTGATATAGTTTTTCTTTAAAAAATTGATGAATTGTGTAGATTTTATCCGTTATTTTTTCATAAATATATATTAAATAAATGTAGGAACTAGAAATCAAACCTAATTAATTTTCTACAATAATGAACAATTTTACCACTGAACAATATATCTCTTGACAAAATACTTCCATGATTATAATTTATATGTACTCCCCAATCGTAGTTTTGCCTTTAAAAAATCGATGGAGTCCCTCTACATTCATAAACGAAAATGAGGGACTCCTTCACTTTTTCAATTAATTTTAAGAAAAAAAGTAATTGAGATTTGTTTTTCATTTTTAAGAAGTCCGGAGGTTTATTATTAAAAAATTATTAGAAAAATCTACATCGTTTATCTGTTTTATCCTCTTAATTTTAGTTTATCGTTCTTTAACGTTTTTTAGCAGTGGACAAAGAAATCTATTTTGATATCGCCATTTTATTTGTACCAACTATATAAAATTCTTGCACATATATCCCACTTCGCGTATGGAATTTTTGAAGTTAGATTTTATAAAATTAAACTTTAGACATCTTTGAAGTTACATATAAGTGAGATTCATGCATTATTTTTTTGTGAGAAATTTTCATTAAAAAAATTAGACTTCAGTTATATATTATTGAATTAAGTTCAATTATTTTTACGAGACTTCAACCATTTATTTGAATTTTAGTCATTTGTACACGAACTTCAAATAGCAATGACTAAAAGCTAGGCAAAAATGACACGTGACTAAAATTCAAGCAAAAGATAGGTTAAAGTCGGACAAATATAATTAGATTTCAGTCATATGAGACTAAAGTTCGAACATCAATGGCTAGACTTAGTTATATATGTATATGACAAAATTAAATAAAACACATGTCAAATTAAATGCAGACCTGTGGAAGGTTTGATAAGTAGGAGATTTACGCTCGAGGATGATGATACAGTCCATCTCGAAAAACATAAGCCAAATAAAGAATATAACATTCAAAGGAAGAGGCAACATGTCACGATCCAAAAATTGGGCATGATGACACTGATCTTAACCCACCAAGACAAGTCAGCCTACAACCCCACTATAACATTAAAATTGCAGAATTATAATAAAAATAAAAGTTCAATTGCGGATGATAAGTCAACTTAATGAAAATCTCCTAAAACCTGGTTGTCACGTGCACAAGCTTCTAATGTATTACAATAGATTCGAAAGAAAATACAAGTATCAAATCATATTGTCTCTAGAATTGAACGAAAACATAAATAGGAGTAAGAAGTCAGCTGGGATGACAAACAGCTACCTCTCACAATCTCCACAGGAAGCCTCGGACAAGGAAGAGTGGAGAGTATATCACGACGACCCAAGCTCACAACTTACAAAATTTGTTGTAGCAAGGGAGGTGAGTACCAAACACACGTTACTCAGCAAGTGAACTACTAAACACAAAATTAAGTAATATAGAGTATCGGTACCCCTAACACTCCAACCAAAACCCCCACAACTACAACCTGCACAAAGTCAGTCCAGCATAACAGTTCACAATGTACAAAATAGATAGTTCAATAACCACATCAACTATTATATATCAACAACACCAGGGATCAAGTGCATCTATCCCAAGTTTCACCAGGCACTCACACGTTTATAAATGATAAAGAGATGTAATGCAATGCAATGCAATGTCACGTAGGATGATGCATGTCTGTCCTAGTGATACACATCCGCTGATCATAAACATGCCTCAATCAGAACCCATGGGGGCCACACATGGACCATGTATCTGTCGCGGCGTGCGACACGACCCTCGAATTATAGTATCCGTTGCGGCGTGCGACACGTCCCTCGAATCATAGTAACCATCGCGGCGTGCGACACGACCCTCGAATATGGTACATCTTCTTTAATTCTCATTCTTTTCCAGTCCACTGAATACTTGTCACAAAAGTCAATGCAAATAGGCATGTTTACACAATAAAGAGAAAATGACTCATTCAATACGATGCACAGTTCACATCAACATAGTTTGGTACAACATCAATACTAGCTCAATACCTCAAATCGTTCCCAACACCTTACATAAGAAGCACAAGATTCTATATACTTAACAAAGGTTAAGAAATTCACTTGCCTTTGCCAAAGACAATCAATTAAGCACTTGAGTCTTTCCCTTCCGAATGGAATCCGAAACACCACGATCTAGTCAAATAAATTATCATTTTCCCTCTTAGTCACGATTTTAAATTTTATGTACAAGATTATGTCAAAAGTACATATTCTCGGTCACCATATGTGTCAAAATTAATATCTTTATTTATCATTTTCGAGCACGAATTTTGTGGGTGGTTCTAGATAGTAAGATTAACTGATGGAACTAATTTGACACGAAAATGAAAGAATTTGGAACTAAAATAAATTAGAAATAAAAGATTATAGAAGGAAATTCAAACAGGTAGCTTAATGAATTTAAATGAATATTATATTCTCATATATATATATATAGGTCGAGCGTGACATAAATTTTTTATATATATATATATATATTAATTTTTTTTTCCTTTCTTAAAAGCAGTAAGAATGTCCACTTGGACATCTGATATTGGTTGATCGCATTGTTCTTTATCTTTTCTCACAAATACATGTGTACTATTCTAATCTTATCTTTGACCTTAAAGTGTAAAGAAAAGAGAGTATTTTCTTATATATTGTCTAAGAGACTATATACATTATGAGCAATTGTCACTAATTATACCTCTACTTAACTTTGATCCATCAAAACAATTTCATCATTCATCATAAATAATATTTTCATAATAAAGTACTTAAAAGTACACGAAAATAAACTCATTTATATAAAATATCTTATTATAAAAAGTTTAAAAAATAGGAGCAACTTACAATGACATTGTCGAACTCTAAAACATCTCCCTTTAGGAATTAAACTCTCAAAATATTATTTAAACTATTTCCTCATGTTCTATTATTTTTGTTCTTCCTTTTGGCTCTATGAAGAGCCGTGTATGTCCTTTATATATATAGAGCAGAGCAATTCTGCTCAGTAGACGAACCAGAAATGGAAGTGGCAATAATGTGCCATTCTAAAAATGGAAGTGACAAACAAAGTTGCAGGCAATGGTGTTGCAGTGCTCCATCAAAATTATTGATTAAAATATTAAAGTATTAAAATATTAAAATATATATTTAAATCCCCTTGCACTATTCCAACTCAAGTAGATAAAATTTCGGAGTCGTTACACAACAAGTGACAAAACTATATCAGGGATTTATTCGAATCACTGGTTAAGTTATTATTGTTGGTGGACTTATTCAAAATATTTTCATCAGGGATATCATCGAAATCAGGCTAAACAAACTCTATCAATATATTCTCCCTGTTCCATATTAACTGAATTTGTGAGGTAATGCACATATATTAAGAAAAATATTCAAACACAAACTTTACACCATACTTTTCATTATTGCCCTTTGTAAAATCATAAATATATAATGCAATTTATTTCCTAGAAAATGTAAAAGTTCAATAAATAAAAGGGCAAATATGAAAAAAATTTCAAACATTCATCTTGAATTTTGAAAAATTCAACTATTTTGAACCTTGAATTTTTTTAAAAAAATTCAATTAATTTGAGACGGGGGAGTTTTTTTTATAAACTTATTCAACTAATCTTGCATTACCAATATTTTTAGTATTTTGCTTACTCATTTCATAATCTCAATCAATTTTAATCCACGTGTCTTTTAAACCTTCCATACAAATCTACCTATTTATGGGTAAACATACATATATATATCTAATTTTTTTTTTTAAATTTGAAAAAGGAGAAACAATTTAAAATGACATAGTCAAAATCAGGAATCAATCAACTTCCTCAGACATGTGGAAGATAGGGAACATATTTTTCTTCTTGGCCTCTTTGATGGGATGGAGAGGGAACAAAAATTGCTACTCATATGTCTTTTTTGTCCTCCTTATAAGATTTTCACACTTTTCGCTGAGAATTATTTAGCGTCACCAAAGATTTTCATATCTTTTGAGATGAGCATCTTTCGAAAATAATTCTTTTCTCTCTATTAGACAGTGATAATATTTATGTAAATTTTACTCTATACCTCACCCGTGGAACTTCACTGAGTATGTTGTTGTTATTATTTAAAGTTACTAGCATAGGTGGATTTAAGAAGAGAAGAAATAGATGATATTCCTATGAGAAATATAATACTTCCTTCTATTCCTTTTTAGTTGTTATATTATACTTTTTAAGAGTCATATTTGATTAAATTTTAAAGTTAAATTAAAATGCATGAACCTTCAAAAGTAAAACTAAAACATTCAAAAATTATACAAAAAGGTCCATAAATTGCAACTTTTTCATATTAATATGATGAAAAAATACATCTTAAAATATTAATCAAAGATCCATAACATTTGACTCTAAAAAAAAATAAAAATTGTAATAACTGAAAAGGAATGAAGGGAGTAATAATAACATATTCAAGATATTTCATAGAGCGAAATTTGAGGAATAATAATAATAATAATAATAATAATAATAATAATAATAATAATAATAATAATAATAAATAATTATTATGATTATTAATAATTAACAAGAAGAAGATGGAGCAACTAGGCCACATGGGAGAGTATGACTCCAAAATATAAATGTCAAACAAATGGCATAAAATAAAGTACTGAATAGTTTGATAATGAAGGCTGTTGATTTAGTTTTAAGGACAACTGTATGGTGGAGCATCATCTCCAGCTGTGAACGAAATGGGTTAAAACAACAAAACGAACTTGCTGGCTATTAGCTCATTTTTCAAACTAAATATTGGAGCCCCTGTCATGACCCCAATATATGTCATTTTTTCTATCCTAATTCATGTGTTAGTCATAGAATTTTTGTCATGATCTCGAACAGATCGTGAGTGACATCCACACTAAGCCTCAGATGAAAGAATCAATACCTTAACCCATACAAGATAATTTAACACAATTTGATAATTTTAAGTCTCAGTAGCAAATTAACATAAAAGAACTAATTGAGCTTCTATGTAAAGACCTTGAAGGTCATTTTTGGCATTTTGGATAAAATTACATTTTTTCCGTCCCAACAGGCCCCGAGTCATGTTTGATTGGTTTTGAGGGTTGTTTTTTGAGAATCTTGTAAAAGGTTGAGTTTTTGCTAAAAAGTTGATTTTTGGAAAGCTTAAGTTGCCTAATTTTGAAATTTTGAGTTATCCGAAGATTTGAGTTACAAGACGGAATTTCGTCGATTCCATCGGTTTCAAAATGTGAAAATTGGTCTAGAAGAGTTATCAGAATCAGATTTGGAGTTGCTATGTAAAATTTAGGTCTAGAGTTGAAAATTGGATTAGAAATTGACTTAGGTTTGCCCTTGGTTCGGTGCTCGAATTGAATTTCAAATAGTTTTGGGAGGTGATTTTATTGCTAGAACGAGTTTTGTCGTAATTTTTGAGTATTCGAATATCGTTTTGATATTACAGGTGGCCTAAGTTAGTTTCATGGCTTATCGAATTTCGGGTCGAGAGACCTAAAATTCTATTTTGACGATTTCATTGAGTCTGGAATATCAATTTTAGTAGGATTGCATATATGATTTGTGCGTACGGGTTCCAAATGAATTCTGAGGGTTGATTTTGAGCTATTATTGAATTATGAAAATTTTATTATGTTTTGGTGCCTCAGACCTCACTTTAGCAAGAGCTTGGTAGCTAAAACGACCTCGCTAAAGCGAGGCAGGGCTCGCTAAAGCGAAGCCCGCCTTATTGGCAGGTGTGCTTTAAAGACATCAGAGACCTGATTTCAAGTCCCTGACCTTGAGTTTTAGACATTTTCTCCATTTTTGGACTTTGAGAGCGCCGCTTGGATGATTTTCATTTGGTTTTTTCAAAGAGATTTCACTGAAAAAGGTATTTTCAACTTTCCTCTTCATTACTTATTGATTATTTCTTAATTTTAACATCAAATTTGGAGTTTTCAGTTGAGGAAATTGAGTTTTATTCACACAAATGGTGATTATAATCTTATTTTAGCTTCATTTTAAAATTAATTTTCACCAATAAATTTCTAATTGCGTGGAGAATATTTTCATCTAAAATTTTCAGATTTTGACATCGATTTTCGGTATTGAATTTGTGGATTATTTTGCCTTTTTTCTCGAATTACCTGATTTTTGTGTCAGTACTCTTAAAATGTGATTGTGAATCTATTCTTGGCTAGATTGTAGTGTGTTAGATTTGATTCGCAAGGGCAATGCACTCTTGTTAGATTGATTCTTTGGCTAATTCGAGGTAAGTGGAATTCTAAATTTTCTTGAGTTTAATTGAACTTGGTATCTTCCTTTCCTTGGGTATTTAAACATTAGTGACATGATTTAGTGGATATGATGGGGTTATGCAAATGTTGATGTGATATTTATGTATGAATTGACTTTTGAATTGATGTTTACTTGTCATTGATAGTGATTCGTGAATTGATAATGTAAATTGAGCTTGTAATTCCTGATTGTTGAAAGTAAAAATAGTTCATATTGATCTAGTTGTTGAGCATTGTCTCATGTTGGTATGGAAATGTCTATTGAGATATGCTCTCTACATATACGATGTTGATCTAGTTTGTATAATCTTACATAAGTTGAAGTTGTTGAAATGAATACTAGTGAAATGTGGATTCAATGAGGAGTAGTGCTAAGCTACGATGATATAGTGGTTACTGAAGACTTGAGCTATGATATGATATAACTATTGCGTGATACTTTTGATGATGATTCAAGTGTTGGAAGAACAACGAGAATTGATTGTTTGATTATTGAATAAATAATTTTTGTGAACATTGCATATTCTTGTGTTTATGAAATGTGATTATGTGTTGCATTGAAAAAAATAGTTGAAGGGAGATGATTCCGGCAAGAAGGGAAGAAAGGAAAAGAAAAGTCGAAGAAAAATAATTCAGATTAGATATGAAAGACATATGCCAAAGAAAAATGATTTCGACGGATACATGGTCCGTGTTAGCTCCCATGGTTTCTGATCAGATTATATCAGTGGATGAGTATCATAGGACAAATATGATTCACGATTGTTTGGCATTGCATTGTTGTTTCTTGTATATCATGGCATGCAATTTCATTCCATTCCATGTTTAAAATGTGTTACTATCTATTAAGTGTGATATGTTGGTTGACTCCGTTCTTATAAACTATAGAGATTGTTCCGTTGAGATGTTGTGGATTGAGGCTATGATTAAATATATATTTATATTGTGCGTATGCTAGCTTTTCTTGCGTGCAGGTTGTAGTTTCATAGGTATGTGGTTGAGATGGAAGAAGCACTTGAGTTCTTTGTTCTCTACCTGCATTTAGGTCCTCTTTTTGGGTACTTGTTCGTACTCACCCTTATTTTCTACATGTGTGAGTGGTTGTGAGCCCGGATCCTATTGAGGTTTCTATTTCCTTACGAACCCAACCTATCATAGATTTAGAGGTAGTTGTTTGTTGCTTCAGCCTACTTTCAAGGTAGACTTCTTTATTGATTTTCTTTATTTGAGAAATAAATAATATTGAGACTTGTGTTATTTTTATATGTGATTCTGTTGTAATAAAGGCTTATACATGTAACTTCAGTTCTGAGATGATTTTAGACTATGATTTTGTTCCTTGTACCTTATCCTTTACTATTTAGATTGTATTATCACTTTACCTTCTGCATTACTCTGTTATTATTTATTTAGGTTTACTTGTCAAGGTGGGTTAAAAGCAAGTGTCATCACACTGATTTCGAGTTGTGACATCCCATAAACTCAGCAAAACTTAACAGTGTGAAAATACTCTTAAGAATTGAAGTCAATGTACCAAAACCTTAAGTACAAGTTTGAACACGGGGATGCAACCCCGAAACTAAAACTAATAAATAAATGAAAGTAGTCTTGAGTCTAAAAACAAATTGGATAAAGAAAATAGAAGAATCCATTGCGGCCCGAAATACGTTGGTCACCTTTGGATT
Organism: Solanum medicagineum; assembly: GCA_026153255.1. Lineage (NCBI taxonomy): Eukaryota > Viridiplantae > Streptophyta > Magnoliopsida > Solanales > Solanaceae > Solanum > Solanum medicagineum. The sequence goes on along the minus strand of JAPFFP010029226.1, from coordinate 5,733 downwards.
CAAGAATCGACGGTCTCCTAACTGAGGTCTATCCACAACCATTTGAAGATGCTCTGTACTCAACAAAGAAAGAAAAAGTGCAATATTAGTACATATAAATAAGGCGTACTAGTAGGATTATGCTGCTTTTCCATAAGAAGGATATAAACAGAAAACTAAAACACAATAGTCTATGCACATACTGAAATAACAAAGTATTTTTATCACGCTCGAGAGGTACTCTTGATGTGGCCAACACTCAAAAACCATTACTAGTTTTCGAGTGAACCACTTGGCTCGATCACTAGTCCAATCAATAGTGGGAGACTCACTAATCAAGAAATAACCTTAGAAAGAGTAACAAAATCAATAACTCAATGGGTAACAACAAAGGACCGACAAATCAAACTTAATACAATCCTAAGACCAGTAAGAGAGAAACTAGTTAATATGACAACATCCAAATAAAGCAATCACCGTCTAATCTATGAAGCCTTTAGCTTTGATGACTAGTAGTGCCAATGATAGGTCCATGACTACCTCAAACAAAATGAAAGATAGTTCAAACAAGAACGACATAAATAGTATCCTCCAAATGAAAGGGAGGACTCACTAATCAGTTGAATATAAAAAGATCATCAAGGGTGAGCCTATTGACAATCTCTAGTAGCTGTCTCTACATCATGAAAAGTACAGGACCAAATGGAAGTGACACGCGGAATGTATGAGTATGTAAAATGATGGTACGAAACATGCATCAATGTAGAGTAACATCAGCTTTAATTCTCACTTACGTTTGATGATATAGTTATTGAGTTCGAGTTGTTACTTACTCTTACTTAATTTGATGATCGATACTTATCTCAAGACTCAATACTCATAAAACAAATCAGTTCAATCAATCTAATCAATAAGTCTCATGAGGACTCTTATTAGATCATCAGTTCTATCACAATCGAACCTTTCAACCAATCAAACTATCCAATCAATCCCGATCATATCATTCAAGAGTAGTCTAAAGTTATACTTTTGTGAAAACATTTACTCATATTTGATCATTTGGGTCCAATTTTGACAAAATACAAAGGAACTTTCAAGTTTTAGAAAATTTATATTCAAACTCGATTCTTTCACATCTATGACTTCCGTAATTCATATTTTCAAACTCATCCATGACAAAGACACATTCAATAAAGGCAAAGTTAAATTAAGATTCATGTAATGAAAGACCAAATCATTTGTTACAATAAATTTAATTCATAAAAATAATCAATCATTCAATATCATGTAGGGATGTATAAGATTTTGGAAAAATCTCAAGAACACCATCATAGGGGACTCGATTACTCTCAATTTGTCATATCAAAATAAGTAGGGCACATAGAAGAACTAAAATCCATGTTTTAATTAGCCTTACATACATGTAAATAGAAGAACAATCAAAACTTAGAGAGTCGCAGTCAGATGCTTGAAACCTGGCTTTCTCTTATCCATCCTTGCCCTTAAATGTCTAAGTGTTTATCGAAAGAAAATCGTAGTGACCATCAGTGCACTACCTTTTTGGGAGGGATCGCATAGCAACCACCTGGGGCGCTATACTGATACCTATAGGCCTTTATATTTATATTGCTTTTTCGCGATCAACACTTGGTGAAAATTTTTAAGAACAATTTCTTGATCATTTTAAGCTTTAAATTGGTGATTCAAAGGCCTAGGTTGTCACGATCCAAGCCTAGGGCATAGACATGATACGGTGAATGGGGAATCCGAAAGCCCAAACAAGCCTCTTAGCATATCACATACACATTCTTGGTTGCGGAACCAAAATAAGATATCAAACAAGTAAAAATAGAACATAAGGGAAACAAGGCTAATGGAGTCTTCCATAATAGCATAAGCTTAATAAGAATCAAGCTCATAGATATAAACCATCATAATATCCAACGACACCTCCACTAGTAGATGGGGCAGGGGCCAAGACATCTCCCGAGCTCACCCTCATAGATAAGTATCCAAAAATATAGATAAAGTATTAGCATATGCATGAAAGAAACTAGATATTATCCCGAATATAAGGACTCACCAAAAGCTAACTTTAATGATTCAACTATCCACGTGGAGGAGGAGGATCAATAGGAGCTCCGGTCCCTACATAGTGATATCATGTAGGCATAGAGTACGTGTTAGTACTTGAAATGTACTAACTATGCGGGCTGAAATGAAACAAGGATCATAAGCATAATAATCAAGATGCATAATCATAATCGAAGCATAATAATCAAGATACATAATCATAATCGATAGACATGAGCTCAATTTGACATGTATAATCAATGCTTAGGTGTAAATATGCTTGAGAATAATCATACTTGTATAACTTATCCCACAAAAGAACGTAACATGAATAGCTCATCCAAATACCTTGTACTAGAGGGTGAGGAATATAGCATGAGTCATGACCCCTTCCAGTAGGTAGTGGATAGTACATGGTATTGAGTCGTACATGAGGGTGAGGCATACAACATGGTTCATGACCCCTTTATGTACACATTTGCCTTGTACTAGAGGGTGAGGCATACAATATGGTTCATGACCCCTTCAAGTAGGCTTCACAATTCACATGAGAACAAAACATAGAACAAGAGCTTAACAATTCACTTGTAGATAATGGAATCTTTTCATGAGTTTAATACATGCTTGGAGCTAATAAATCACCATATAAATACTTGTCGTGCAAATCATGTAATAGTCTTTTATCAACGTAAGAATCTTAGTCATGCAACTTAATCAACATGGCAGGTATGCATAGACATGTCCAAAATCATGCAATTTAGGAGTGTATGATAAGAAGGAGTAAAATCAATTCATTTAAAATCATCCAAATCAACCCACCAACATTATAGTAAAACCCCAATTTGGGTATCATGAAATCCCTCTTGGGTATCATGAAATCCCTATTAAAAGTTCCCAATCTTCCATGGCTTTTTCATAGTTCACATCATGCATGACTTCAATAGGTAAAAATCAATTCATGGAATATGCTTTTAATAGATATTCATATATACATAATCAATACTTGAAGAAACCAAACTCCAACCATATTTATAATGCATAATAAAATTTACCCATAAAGTGTTCAACAATAAAATCATGAAATTTGATAAAGAGGGGATGTTTGGATTCATGGTGGAAGGAACCCATGAATGAAACTCACATACCTTATCAACTTAATGAGGAGAATACCCAACTTGGAGAGGATGAAGAAAAACCCTAGCTTGTTTCCTTCTTCTTGAAAGCTTGAAGACTTGAGAATAGTTGAGAGGATTTTTGGGACTTAGGTTATTTGAGTGAGTGGGAATGTGGTGGATCAAGGTTGAAAATGGATGATATAGGGCTCTCTCAAAGTCCAAATTTTGAGCTTCTCATGCACTCATTCTTTCTTGACACTCTGTTGACTTAACCTTATTTGATGAAATACCTTGATATTGGCCCTAGTCTATCCATGAACATGTGAACCTTGATTGAGGCCAAAGGCCTAAGTTAGGGGTGGCTATAGTTGGTGGCCCTGGTTTGAGGCATAGATATTGTGTACTTCACCTGAGGCTTAAAGCCTAAGTTGAGGGTGGCCCTTATTATGGTAAAGTAATAACAATAAGGTGGTTAGGTGGGAAATCAAGAAAGAAATGAAAAAGCATGAACCAAGTGAAGAAAGAGAAAAGAAAAGTGCGTTGAATTGAGAAAAAGTAGCAAAAATGAGTCTGAAATTGAGGTACATCTGAAAAAGAGAAAGAAAACACTCGAAAAAAGTTCAAAACAAGAGAATAAGGGTGGATTAATTAAAAAGGGTTGGATTATGAAAGTAAAAAGTGTGGTGAACATGGTTCAAGGATAGCTTTTAGTCACTATTTGCCCAAAATACCACACCAAAGCACCCTGAACCTATGTTACAAGCCTATAAGTCTTAAAGTGATCCAACTCCACTTTATCACCAAGCTAGAAGATGAGTGTAGATGCATGCATATAGTGTTAGTCAGTATACTTGAATTTCAATTGTGAGGGTGAGAATACTTCCTCAGTCCCTGAATTTTAAATGCTTTTGAGTGAGTATGAGGGACTTGTTTCCAGTTAGGGCATTTGCACTACATGAGTAGCATATGACTATACCAGCGATTGTGGACGGTTGATGCTCCTTAGCTTGTCATCGTTGGATTTCTAGGTATCTTATTATGTTCTTGTTTGCTCAATAACTTTGCAACCCTGTATTAAAAATAGTAGTTAAGGTACCTAAATCAGAGGAGTTGATATATATGCCATTAGTACAGTTGCTATGTGTTTCTCTTTGTCTATGTAGATTGAGTCGTTGCTTGAGGACAAGTAACAATTCTAAGTTTAGGGTGTTGATGTGCTATCAAAATACAACATATTTGGTACCTGAAACAAGGGGTTTTCTGAGTTCTTAAAGCGACTTTTTTATGGTTTTGATGTGTTTCTGTGTTAATCTTGCAGAAAAGTTAGGTTGACATGATTTTGAAGAAAAGTTGCAGATTTACTGAAGCATAGGCCATACGAGTCCACCTATGAGTCGTAGCTCTAGCTACGAGTCGTGGGGTGGTGTCATAGCAAGAATCAAAGACCAAAATTAAGAAATTTTCTAAGTGGAGGTCACCTCTACGAGGCCATCATACGAGTTGTAAGCCTCACTACGACTCGTATAGGTGGACTCGTAGCAAGAATCAGAGAGCCAAGATGTTGGACCAAAAACTGAAGGCCAAGACTACGAGAGGAACATACGAGTCATAGATCAAGCAACGACTCGTACCTATGGGTCGTACCGATTTAGTCCAAGATGCCAAGAATCTGATACGAGACCTCAACTACGGTCGTAGGTCATCCTACGAGTCGTAACTGCGAGACTTGTCAGCTGCCAGCTGTCTTTTCTGTGTAAATTCTAGGGTTATTTTGTAAATACTATATATAGTTTAAGTTAGGTTTTTAGAAGAGAGTTCGACCAGGAGACATTCAACACTCACATTTTGAATCTTTTCTTAGTTTTTTAGAGTAGTTTATTCTTCTTTCTTGAAAATCCATTTTGGGGATTGCAAATCTTACTTTGTACTCATTGTTGATCAATCAAGCTTGTGGGTTTGTAATTTGTGGTGTCTTCATTCTTCATTGTTATTGGTAAAACTCTCATTTATGTCTTGTATGTGCATTTTTGCTTATTTTGCCTTAGCCATGAGTAGCAAAGCACCCACAACTTGGGGTTATGGGAACCATGGGTAGTTGACTTGAAATAACCTACGTTTATTGCATTTCTATGATTGGGGTTTTTGCATGTATTGTTTGTTTCCCTTCACTATTATTGTTGTTTGGTGGTGGCCAACACCAAACCCCGCCTACTATCATGATCCGAACCAAGGTAGTGATGAATAGGAAAAGAGAAATAGATGACAGAATTCGATTGATGTGTTCTCGTTTAATCAACCAAGCTTGACCAAGGGGAGGTTGACTAGGACAATGGGTAATAGTTAGTTGGCAAACCATGGTTGTCGTCCAAGCGCCATGGTGAAATTTGACCTTCAGCTTCAAAAGAGAGATGGAAGAACCTAAGTTACCATCCTGCATGCAAATCACTAGTTGTAGTTATGTTATCCAGGGTAATCGAGTTGGTGAACCATGGGGAACACAATTCCCACGTTGTCCCCAAAATTGAGTGTTTCCTCGCGTTATAGTTAGTGTTTGTTTTATTTTGTT
>JAPFFP010029205.1:0-15793 GCA_026153255.1 Solanum medicagineum | reverse complement strand
CCCGTGCAACCATGTTGGGGTGCTTGTACCTCAATCGCCTCGCTCGGGGGTGGTAGGCTAGTGCAACAATGTTGGGGGTTTATACCTCAATCACCTCGCCAAAGGGGTGTTAGGCCTTAGTCTCTATTATGATGGTGTCTTCCTACACATGTAATATGTTCTATATAGAAACGACCCCAAAAATTGCTCAAAAATGTGCGTCAAAAATGCCCATAATCGTAATTTCCATATATCTCAAAATTGGTTCGTGATATCAAGAATCTAACTTCGTATCCTTATTCAAGGGGCTAAATTGAGTCAGAAATGGGTCTAATCCCGATTTTAGAGCAACCGTATGAAAATTTAGTTTTCCAAATTTTTGCCAAAATAGTGAGGGTTCGTACTCCTAGTGCAACATGGCCAAGGTGCGGACTAGTGTATTTTATGCCAGTTTTTTTTAAATTCGGCATAAGGCCTTGGGGTCTTGGGCATAATCCTTCCTATATATAAAAACAACTATACTTATGTCACGATCCAAGCCTGGGGAATGGACGTGACACGGTGCATGGGAACCCAAAGGGACCCCAAGCAAGCCTCTTAACATATCATTACACATCATTGGTCGTGGAAGCAAATAAATGACATAATAGATTTGAAATAAGGCAAAGGGACTAAGGGGAAACTTCATAACATAAACATTAAGAACAAGAGAGTCAAGGCTCATAACATAGATACATAGCATATCCAACAACACCTCTACTACATAGATAACAGTGGGGGCCAAGACAAGCTACCAATCTCACCCTCATAGTCAACATATACATAAAAAAAAATAGTCTTGGGAAATAGTATGAGATCATAAACATCATCCTCGAAATGGAGGACTCGCTAAAGATCTTTTAGAGATGTCATACTAGCCACGTGGAGGAGGATGATCAAGTGGGGCACCGGTTCCTACATGGTGACATCATGTAGGCATAGAGTATGTGTTAGTATGTTTGAATGTACTATGTAAGATGCAATCCAACAAGTGATAAGCACCATAATCGAAATGCATAACATAGGCAATGAATAAGCATATGACAATATGACATGTATGAATGATGCTTGAAGTAAAATCATGCTTATATAGAACATATTACATGTGTAAGGAGAGAACATTATTAATGCATATCCACGGCCTACCACCCCTTGGAGAGGCGAATGAGGTACGAACCACTCAATAGGTTGATGAGGTTCAAAACCCCCAACGTGGTTGATGAGGTACAAACCCCCTAACATGATTGATGGAGTACAAACCCCAAAACATGGTTATCAAGGTGCAAACCCCTCCACATTGTTGCATGGGCCTACCAACTCCCGACGGAGATGATTGAGGTATAAACCCCTCAACAAGGTTACCCGAGCCTATAACCCCCTGAGTGAGGTGTGGTTAATTCCCAAAATTATAGAGATAATATCATATACATACATTCCTTTCATCATCATAAAGTCATTCAACTCATAAGACATGCATTAGACCTTCAATTCCTCAAGAAATCATAACTCGGACATTTTATCAAACACTTAGTGGGTGTGTAGTGTTAGTGTAAAACCATGCATTTCCTGAGTGGAATCATGCTAGAAGATCCAATGTAAAACCATCAATAAATACTTGGTAATACCCATAAGCAATATACATCAATACCCTTTATCAAATCTCACAATAGATCTTAGATTCATAGCTCAAAATATGCTAAAACAGTCACAATTTCATGAAACCCCAACATAGTGTGCAGTGAAATTCATATTAGATAAGATCCATGAGTAAATCAACTTTAAATCATACAATTTTGGGTAAAAGAAAGCTTGGGTATCATGGGTGAAAGGAATCCATGAAAGAAACCCACATACCTTAGCTTTAGAGAATCCTTGAAGAAGATTGAAGATGGAGACTTGAAGCTTGAATGAGAACCTTAAGATCCGGATGAGTTTTGAGACTTGAAATTTGGAAATGAAATATTGTCTAAGCGTTTGAGAGAGTATTTAGGAATGTCTTCAATGATATGAGGGTGAAATAAGGCAAAGTATAGGCATTTTCACGCATGGGAACACTTAGGCCCAAGACCCAAAACCTTGGACCGACTTGAAAAACTGGGCAAAATTTATACTAAGTCGCACCATGGGCGCAAAAACCTTACTGGAAATCATACTTTTGGGAAAATGAAATTGCGATTCATTTGCTATAAAATTGGAATTAGACTCATTTCCCACTCAATTTGACCCCTTGAACAAGAATATGAAGTCGAATTTTGATATCACGCACGAATTTTGAGATATATGGAAATTTTGATTCTGGACACTTCCGCGGCACATTTTCAGGCACTTTTTGGGGTCGTTTCAATATCTCCCCATTCAGAACATTCAACCCCAAATATACAGGAGATGTACAAGAGAAGAGTATTCATAAAGAGATTAGCCTCAACAAGAATGAATCGACATATTCAAAATATCATTTTCAAAATCTCAACATAAGTGTAAAATTACCATGAACTTTGTCAATATAAACATGAATGCATGCAAATGTCTTAGGGGCTGGAACATGAGACATTAGATCATATATAGGACTTAGGATTAGTACCTTAGGCTTGAGTAGGATGGAAAAGATAAGGGTATCACTTTTGAATATCTGCTTCGGCCTACCAAGCAGCACTTTCGACTTCTTGATTCCTCTAGAGGACTATAATGGAAGCAACATCCTTGTTCCTCAACCTCTTCACTTATCTATCCAAGATCTCTGCTGGAACTTCTTCATAGGTCAAGACATCTTCAACTACCACCACAACTTCAAGAGGCACAATAGCTTTAGGATCACCCACACACTTCCTCAACATAGACACATGGGAGACCGAATGAACCAATTCCACTTTGCTTGACTCACTTGTGGACAAGTTATGTAATGATGCTTTGAGCTTGACTCTTTTGACTCTTGCATGTTTTTAAGCTATGAAAGACTCTCTCAGCCTTTTATCATTATTTTATGTTTTCTTATTGTTGTTTAATTGCTTCCGCGACCAAGGATATGTAATGATATGCTAAGATGCTGGTTTGGAGTCCCTTCGAGTTCACCATTCACCATGTCACGTCTAGGCCCTAGGTCCGGGTTGTGACAAGTTTGGCTGGAAAGATGTTTCCAATTAAGATGATGCATTATTTACCTCTTATTCCTAGACTAAAGAGGTTGTATGAATTGATGAGGTCGGCCCCATATATGAGATAGCATCGTGAATATAGAAGGCCGCCGGGTGTCTTGTCTCATCCATTTGATGGGGAAGTATAGAAGCATTTTGAAAATGTGTACCCCAACTTTGTTAGAGAGCCTAGAAATGTTAGATTAGGGTTGTGTGCAGATTTTTTCACACCATTCTCTAATTCTGCCATACCTTATTCTTGCTGGCTGATATTTTTACAGCATATAATCTTCCTAATGAAATGTGAATGACAATCCATTCATATTTTTAAGTTGTGTTATTCTGGATCCCTGCAATCCAAAAAGTTTAATTGATATATATCTAAAACCATTGATAGATGAGCTTAAACAAATATGATTTGAAGGTATCATGACATATGACATATCAACTAAGCAGAATTTTGTTATGCGTGCTTGTTTAATATGGACTATTAACGATTTTTCTGCATATGGTATGTTGTCTGGTTGGATGACTGCTAAAAAGCATGTTTGTCCTCATTGCATGGAGCATAATAAAGCTTTTACTCTAAAGCGTGGCAGGAAAAATTTATGGTTTGATTGTCATCGTCAATTCTTGCCAATGGAGCACTAGTTCAGAAATATAAAGCATGCATTCAGAAAAAACAGGATTGAGAATGATCCCCCACCTCCATCATTGATAGGCCAACAAATTTGGGAGAGAGTTTCTCATCTAACTAAAGTTACAGATTGTCCCTTACATTCTAGACTTCCTGGATAAGGCGTTCAACATAACTGGACCAAACAAAGCATATTTTTGGAGTTGCCATATTGGAAGGATAATCTTTTGCGACACAATCTTGATGTGATGCATATTGAGAAAAATTATTTTGAAAATTTGTTCAACACAGTGATGGATGTCAAGGGGAAGACAAAAGACAGCCCAAAAGCTTGACTGGACTTACAAGAATATTGCAGGAGGAGGGAATTGTGGATGCAGGAACTACCAAATGGCAAAATTGTAAAGCCCAAAGCTAGCTTTTCATTCACGATGGCTGAGAAACGTGAAATATGTGCGTGGGTGCAAAATTTGAGGATCCCAAAAGGATATGCTTCAAATGTAGGCAAGAGGGAAAAATTGAATGAAGGGAAGTTGATAGGTATGAAAAGTCATGACTATCATGTATTCATGGAAACTTTGATTCCTATCGCTTTTCGCAATTTACCTGAAAGGATATGGAAGCCTACTACAAAAAAGTCTACTTTTAAAAGATTTATGTTCTGGTCAGTTATTGGAAATTAGTTTAGACAAGATGGAAGAAAATATTCCTATTATTATTACAAAATTGGAGAAAGTCCTTCCATGTAGTTTCTTCGATGTGATGGAGTGTCTTCCGATCCATCGCTACTACAAAATGGTCTTTTAGCGACAATTAATTTATGGCAATAAGCTAATTGCCACTAATGTATAAACACAAGACAAAATATCAACGACTAATGTTTAATTGCTAGCAATAAGTGTACTTTTAGTAGCAATTAAAAATAATAGCCACAAAAAATCATGCTTTTCCTGAAAATAAAAATTCCCACCATTAACCCTATCAAATAAGGAAACGTTTCCTCCAAAAAAGCATGTTTTTCTTGAAAATTAGTGTTCCAGCCATTAAAAAGTTTACTCTATCAAATAAGGAAAAGTTCCCTCCAACTTTCCTACTCCAATCAAATAAGGAAAAGTTACCTAATTAAAATTAAAATTCTACCATGTTCATAAGGAAAGCGTTTCCTAAAAATCTCTCACGTACATAAGGAGTTGCACTAATCTAATTCATCAGATAGCATGTCCAGCAGCATATAGTTTCCTCGCAGCAACGATTATCAAGAACAACAAAGTTTCCAGGTATGTACTTCATACTTCTTCACTCCTTTGTTTCTGCATGTTCTAGCAATGTCCTTGCTTTGTAAACCTTCTCTGAAAATTTACCCCTATAATTTATCTTCTATCATGTTCGTTGATCAGTTTTAAGTGAAGATTTTTTTATCTCAATGAACTAATCAGTATTTAGGCATCAATTGTGATTTTCTAGTGATTTGGCATTTATAAAACTAACATTTTCTATGTTTGTGATCTCTGGCTACTGTATTTTTTTATTGTACTTGATTGTATCAATTTCGTAATTCATATACAGTAAAGTGTGTCACCTATGTGTTCCACCATCGTCCTTGATTTGTGAACCTTCACTGACAATATACCCCTGTAATTTACTGTAGACCATGCTTATTGATTTGTTTTAGGCAAAGAAAATAGTAAATAGCTTGATGAACTAATCAGTATTTAAGCATCAATTGTCATTTTCTAGTCATTTGATATTTGTAAAAGTAACGTTTTTTGTGTTTGTGACTCTGGCTACTATATTTTTTTATTGTACTTGATTGTATTGATTTCTTAATGAATATACAGTAAATTGTGTCACTGTTATATTTAGGAACGTCACTCTTATATTAAGACGCATAACAATTAGTACATTAAGAATACGATTGTTTAGAAGTTCTATTGTGAATACGATCACCATTGTAGGAAAACTATTGTTTCGTTTTGAGTATGAATAAGGTCTCCTCTTTGAAAGATTCAAGATTAGCGATTACATAGACGCGCTGTTAATATATAAAGGTGCTCTTTTCTGTTAATGTTAGCAAAGATCTCCTAATCACATCAGAATGATCAGGTCCAACAGTTCATGAGCAAAGGCATTAGCTCCAACAATGTCCTTGTGTGGCTGCACATGAAGTCCCATGTCCTCTTCCATCTTTCTTGACATGAGTATATATTGTGTATTAATCTCTGTGTATAGGCCACCTAGTACTTGCTCTCCACGACATTTTAAGGCCATTATAACCTCCTCCAAGAAAGCATTTCCAGCTCTTTCACCAATTCTGTTGATGGTCACTTCTAATTGTATTGCACTAGCACATGCTCCAGCTATGGTGTTGGCAGTAGAAAGCCCAAGATCAGTCTGGCAGTGTGTTGAAATGATCACATCTTTAACTCCTGGGCTTTTCTATTCAAGGCTGTGTGATCAGATGTTAAACTGGACTTTGTCGGAATTTTGCTTAAATATATGATCTGTTGGAAGTTTGTTCTTAAAAATTTATGCGTCTCTATTATATCAAGGAACGTCACTGTCACATTAAGAAGCGTACCTATTAATAGATTAAGTATCTAATGTGCTCTTTTCTGCTTGATTACATAAAGCATCTGTTAATACAATAAGACCTTTCTGAATGTTTTTATTCTGAGTCTTAAAATCTATCTTATTGAGAATTTGCACCATTGAGGTCTTAGAACTAGTCTGATAAGTCCTGATCACGTTGTCCATAAACGTTTTTGAAGAGTATCATAAGAATCAAGCCGCCAGCAAGTCTCTAATTACACAACGAACTTTCATATCAAGCTAGCACATCTATGAGCCTTTTTGACTGTCTTACTGTATTTAATCTAACTAGATTCACAGCACGTGCATTGCACGTGTAAGCGTAGTCTAACGCCTATGCCAAAGGCCGCTGGTTTGTAAGTTATACTCCATTGCGGCAGTTTAATTGACCATCATATATGTTTTGCTGCTTGATTGTAGGAGGGGAATTTAACACCACCTTATTCAAAGATTCTTATTACTTTGTCTATGAAATTTTCATTGAGTAACTAAATGATCAAGAATTTTACGTTTCATTTACACTGAGTTTGAAATGCATGTCACTTTCTGGTAGTACTCAAATAGTTGTAGTCCAATTGTAATGTATTTTTTTTACCCGATAGTCTTGGCTTCTTTGGCAACTGGTGTTGGGCATATCAGCTCTTCTTCTCCTGAACTTACTAACATAACAAATGAATAATCTTTTAGCTTCATGTAATGTGTATATTTTTGGCAATTCGATTACTTTGAAATAATTTATTAATCATATCTCACCTAATACTTCCTCGTAGATGATATTTTTTGTGTGTGTTTTCCTATCTTTCAATTTGGTTGTTCAGTCATAATCAATTCTTATGATCATTGATATTTTTCTTGAAAATGCTATGTATAGCTGACCATCCGAAAAAAGATATTACAGTAGGTACAATCCAACATTTGAGATTGTTTAACCTCATGATTTTTTCCTTTATTTATCGTCATTACAAAGCATAACATATTAAAAATTATTTCTGGATAAATTTAAATGGATAATATTCATTCTCATGTGGTGATAGTTTTATCTTGAAATAGATGCCCGCTTAAAAGCATATCTGCCAATTGTTTATTTTGGTATGTATAACATTTTTATTGAAACCTCAAGGTGGTGTGTTGTATTCGATTCCAGTTTATTTGGGATTTGGTTTATACTTTTATACTTTTGAATAAATGAAATTACCATTTTCTTCTCTTTGATATGGTGGTCCTTGTTTGATCAAGAAACCTACCAAAGCCGCCAACACCGCTAGCTTTTTGAAAAGCCAAGATGATTCTTTTATATCCCATTATTTTGCATTAGTTTCTGTTTGTATTCACTATGCACATATAAGCTTATTTTTCGGGTTTGCACTTGACGTGCTTGAAGTTCTTTCCACTCCTAAAGTTGGTACTTTGGTTATATATGGTGCAAATTGTCCAAGTTGAGGGTGTGTCATAGAGCATTAGAGTCAAGAATTTGAACACGATATGAAGAGCAAGAGTGATTAAAGACCTTTAAAAATGAAAATTAAAAAGGGGCCAATTTGCTCTGTTACGGAGGATATGAAAAATGTTAATGGACTAAGGAATCATCACCTTTCTTGGATTGAGCTGCACATCCACATCTTACAGTTGGCTTCTCCAACTTTTCATTTTGCAATTCTCTGCTAATCTGTGCTGCTAATGGCACAAGATCATGATTCAACCTATGCCTCTCTTCTTTTGACCCAATTTCTCTTCATACCAATTATTCCAAGTTTAATCTCCCTATTTCCTCCACGACACCGAGAACTTATACCTTGTTATAATTGAATCTGGAGAGTATGAACTTCCCATTCTCTCGAATTCTTTTAATCCTGAAATCACTACTTTTTTTTAACAACTCCATAATAGTCAAGAATAGATCTCTTAAGCAGTCTATTCAATCACTACAAACATTTACTCCCGGACAACCTTAATATTATCAAAGAAGAAATCTTCCAAAGTTAACTTAATCCTAAGATCCATTAGCACAGCACAAAAACACATAAACAACATGAAGCTTCAGGAACCTCAACAATTTCATTCCAAAGAAGACCTCCCAAAAGTTTCAAACTCGATCCCCAAATTCAACCACAGAATCACCTAGAATGAATGCATAAACAGAATGAAACTTCACGAAGCTCATACACCAAAAAGGAACACCAGAAAACAACACATAAACAGCAAGAAACTTCAAAAAACTCTTAACAGTTACATTCCCAAATAAGAACCTGTTTGATATGTTCCAGACTCTGTTTGATATGCATTGTGCATTGATTAACACGTGAAATCATTTTTATAGTCAGTCTGTCGTCCAAAAATAGAAGCATAGAACCTGGTGGATTATTAGTATTCGTACACCAACGACAATTCTGGATGGTACATTACATTCCAGCACCAGTTGCAACCTGCAGCGCATTAAAATATAATAAGAAGGAAAATTAGTAATTTAACATTGAAGATTTTGGAGTTGTTACAAAATTTGTACAATAACGGACATAGATAGTATATGGATTTGATATATAATATAGCTGACTGTTAGGAATTTAAGTATTTACTTACTATAGTTAGCTTATTTTGTTACCATAGTTAGTTTCTCCTCTCCATGTATTTATATCATTGTTCTCTTTGAATAATAGACAAGTTATTCTCTCCATGTCTTATCAATAACATGGTATCAGAGCCATTACTGCCTTTTGAGGTGAGTTATCTCCCTCACAGCTTCTATCTCAGAGGTCAAGTTCTCTCTTTCTGGGTTGGTTTTTCACAATACAATCTCTTTCCAGTCAGTTCCTTTTTGAAAATTAACGGAGTTGCTGGATGAGCCTATCTCTACCAGTTTTTTTTTTTTTTATCACTGGAATTCAGATTCCACTATGGACTACCTTTCCGACGACTTCCGTATTTTGAAATTCTCCAATTTTGGTTGCTGCTGGTTCAAATCCCCTTTTCTGGTTTAATTGGTTCTCTGTCCAGAACTTTTGGCTATTCATCTTTTAGTTTCTTGTTACTCTATGAACTGCTAGCAAAAGAATTTGCTGAAACCTCTGATCAGAAACCATTGAAGGAACTCGTTACTGTTAATGCTTTTATGGAGTCAGATAAGACATGCCTTATGACGTCTTCAAATATACGGGTGATTGATTCAGGTACAACAAATCACATGACAGGTAATCCTAATATTTTCTCTAGCTTTCAGTCACACAAAGTGCCCTCTCCTATTACTGTAGCAGATGGATCAACTTGTAGCATTGTTGGATCCGGAACTGTGAAACCAATATCCTCTATTACTCTGTCATCTATATTGAGTTTACCAAAGTTGGCCTTTAATTTGATTTTTGTTAGAAAAGTGACCAGAGATCTTAATTGTTACATTTCATTCTTTCCCACTATTGCCTGTTTCATGATCTTAAGACGAAATAGGTTATTGTATTTTTCTTGGAGGGAACCTAATATCATGGAGGAGTAAGAAGCAGCGTGTTGTATCACGATCTAGTACAGAATCTGAGTATAGAGCTATGTCACAATCTACATGTGAGATTATGTGGATGCATCATCTTTTATCTGAAATTGGGATGAAGCATCATAACCCAGCAAAACTCTGGTGTGATAATCAAGTTGTTCTTCATATTACCTCAAATTCGGTGTATCATGATAAAACCAAACATATTGAGGTTGTTTGTCATTTTATTCGTGAGAAGATTCATGAGAACTTGATTTGCACTGGCTATATGAAGACAGGAGAACAACTAGCTGATTTATTTACAAAAGCATTGCATGGAACTTGAGTTGACTATCTTTGTAACAAACTGGGCATGATAAATATCTATGTTCGAGCTTGAGGGGGAGTGTTATAAAATCTGTATAATAATGTAAATAGATAGTATAGAGATTTGATAGATAATATAACTGATTGTTAGGGATTTGAATATTTAGTTACCATAGTTAGCTTGTCCTCTCCATGTATTTGTATCATTGTTCTCTCTGAATAATAAACAAGTTATTCTCTCCATGTCTTATCAATAACAGGAGTTCATGCTTTTAAATTAATATAGATATAGATATAGATAAAGTTACAACATAATATGAAATTTCCTACATAAATTTTAAATCGAGTGTGTAGAAGAATACCTCTTGTTCATTCTAATAGGCATAGTACTTTCAATATAATGAAAAAGTTGTGGACACCTTCATGAGAATTAAATAATTAACTCTATTCACTTATATCCATTTAATTATTAATTTTCTTGAAAATTTCTTCAAAATATAGATCTGTGAAGTCTCAACTTAAAGCATTCAACTCACATGCATTTTGTACAGAAATTGCCTCAAGACCGTGTTCGGCAAATGTAAATTTGGAATTGCTTGCCCTAAAGCCTCTGCTCAATGACTTTGGATTAATAACTCTCACTGGTATTTGTCGAACATCAATTATGCACCCAGGAACAACGAAAAGTGGATGAGATGCCTGTCTGCGAGAGCATTTGTATCACATTCATCGCCAAAGTTTTCCATGAAAAGTACGTCTAAGGATATTTTTTGAAAGTTTCAACGAATTATATGAAGATGAAGTCCTTGTTCCAAAGTCAAACTTATAGTTGTTGTTGAAGCAGCGAAAACACAAATAATAATGTGGCTGGTTCCAAAAGGTTTAGTTAAAAAAAATTCTGAAAGAATACAATTCAGAAGAGTATGGACGTTTGATTCCAAGCACTGGGACATTTTTTTTTTTTTGGCGCTGCAACGTTTATTTTACCAGCGTATTTCTGCATTTGAAGAGAATAAATTGCAATTGTTGAGGACTTTATCGCTGAGTGCCTGTTGAGAAAGAATGGTAGAAATCTTGCTGTCTCTTGGGAATTTTAGCCCCTGTGTAGGGTTTTGTGTGCATAGGGGTATTTACATAATTTAATAGTGAATTTTAGAATTTTTTAAATGAGGGGTATTTTTGTAATTTGAATTTAAATTTTTTAAAGTTGGTGCTTTTAAGGTAGTACTAGTTTCACAGCACGTGCGCTGCACGTGTAGATTATGTTATGTAATATGTAATTTTAAAAAATAATATTAATATTGTTAGATCAAAATTTATGTAGAAATTATTTACAAATAGAAAAATATAATTTTTGTTAATTGTCAATATAGATTGTCATATCATGACTTATTTGTCAAGGTTGAAATGATTGAACATTATCTAAGTTTAAACCGATAAACAACCAATAGTTAATACTTATTTTGATCTTAATTTCATAAATGGGAAACATATTAAGCCTAATTATGCTCCGTTGTTATAATTTGGGAAATTACATTTTATAACTATAAATATATTAATGTTTGTGCAATTCGCACAATATTTATATAATTCGCTATACAATTTGCAATCAGAGGCCATAACCCATCCCCATGTATCAGCAAAAGAAGGCACATGAGCCGTGTATGCAAGCACATGTTTGAACACTTGCTTGATTTTGCTGTAAATTGAGGAAAATACCTCCTTGTGAGTGAAAATGCCTAGTCCAACCTGAGTAACAAAGATACAGACTTGAGTAAAAGGATCCAAGTTCTTTGAAAAGATAATTGAAACATCTCAAGGGAAAAAATAATGTATCATTTATATATAATCACTATAAATAATAAATATAAATAATAAATTATATTGGATAAACTTAGAAAAAATAAAAAACTATAATTGGTTAGAATATTTATTATTTATTGTGAAAGAATTATTTCTTAAAATAATAAATATTCTAAGCAATTATAGTCCTTCTCTAATTTTGTCTTTCTCTAAATAAATACATAATCACAAAATAGATGATGTTTTTTCTATTTTGTTCCTTGCTCAGCAAGTTTCATTAAGCACCTAAAACAGACGATGATATAGAAGAATAAGTGTGTTAACGAAAGAAGCATTTATGAAGATAATATTGTGAGAATATCGTAAACCATAAGCACAAAACCAAATCCTCAATAAATTATTTCTCCAAAAAAAATGAAGATTAAGCATTAGTAAGAAAGATGAGAAATATTTCTACTAATATGTACAGATATTCTTAAGGTTTTTTTTTTAGTATTAAGAGAAGAAGATACTCCCCTTCTCTTCGTGATGTTTCGGCTACTTTTGCTTCTCTGTCAGTTGTGGCTATTATACTCGGACAAACTCTTCTTTGTAAATGAATCCCAATACCATGCCTCCAAACCAAATGAATTTGACTGTCCCAGATCTTGTTAAGAAAATTGCCACTGAAAATGAATTTGATAGGTTCCTTCAGCTCATTTCACATTTCTTTTCATTCTTTGTATGGACTATTATATGTATCAGATTTATTGAATGGGAATTCAGTTTACAAAAGTTTGTGTGTAAACATTGTAGTTGGCGTTTTTACAATTTGGTGCGGAGGAATTAGAGGATGCATGGAGAAGGGGAGGAACACATTATAGATGCATCTGATTCATTACCCATGAATGAGAATGCAATTTAGCAGAAAGTTTGTTTGTATTATTTGTAGTTGGCGCTTGATAATTTGGCAAGGTTGGATTCGAAGAAGGTTGCACTAAGGGTAAAGCAGATGGTATGTGCATCTGATTCCATAAAGATTAATGGAAATTTACCTTAGCAGGGAGCTTGATTCAAATATTTGTCGTTTACGCTTAATGATGAAATGCGAAGGGAATGGGTAAAAGTTGTCCTTTCGAGAGGTGATAGAAATGGGATTGTAAGGGTGTTGTTTTTGTAGGAGTTAGGGGTTGATGTTGTGTATCTCAAACTGGCTGGAAACTGGGACAGGGGCTTGCGTCTCTTTACGATCAAAGATGTGGGCTTAGTTACTCTTGAGCAAAATGTGCTGATTATGTTTTTGATTCAATAAGATACCACCACATCGACATATAATTTGAGATTTGGCGAAGCTCTATTGGATTTTTGAATGTCATAACCTCACTTCTAAAATGGAAAATGTATCCAAGGAATTATTGAAGGTTTCCAAATACTCTGCTGCTTATTTATGCCCATCTGACTAATATGTCCCTACTATAATTTTTTTTGTCTCCATAGAATTGCAGCATCACAAATTACAATGACAAAACATATGACATGTACAAAAAATGATAATATCTCCTACGCCAACACTGTTCACCAGTTTTGATTATGTTATCTATTCACTTAGTGTTCACTACAAGACATGCCCAATTTCCGAGAAGCAATGTCATTAGAGCAGGATCATGACATTAAGTTTTCATACTTCTTTTTTTATTGTAAAGTAATCTATTGTATATTTATTAGTTTGTCAATCTTCATTGTATAAAGAAATGTGCACTGAAGATGAAATTTAAAAAACAGGGGAGAAGTCCACAAATAAGGTAGGCTGAATTTATAAAAAAGATTAAAAATGACACGATAGACAACAATGAAGGGGTCTTCTTATGGATTCTTAGTATATAATAAGACTCTTAAGCATCCTCATGATTTGTGACTTCTCATTTACTATATTTGTTATAAATTTTCCTTATGAACATTCAACCTATTCGAATAACGTCAAAGTAGAATTCGATCAAATTGTGACAAACTATTAAAACTGCTATCTATAGCGTTAACCACTTATCCAAAATACTCCACAAAATGATTAAACTTTTCCACTTATACTTTGATTGTACAAAATCGAAGAACAAAGAAGCCAATATACACAATGCAAACTAATACAATAGATGGAGTAATAAGCAAAGAAGAAAAGAGAAACGTACCAAAACTAAAAACTGTGCGTTGATAGTCAGAATAATAAACTGGTGAAATCTGAGAGGAAATCAAAAGTACAGGAGGGGTGTATAAGTCATGAAAATAGTGACGGACCATCCATGTAAAACATCTAAGTTTTTTACAGTGAAAAATCGTAAGGCATGATTTATCAATGATCATGTGAGAACGTAAAAGTTGTTAACAAAACTAAGTAAAACAGAGAAGTAGTGGGGAAGAAGTGTGTAAGATTCTTATCAGTTCTGTGATTAAACCAAAAAATATTATAAAGATAATAGGGTGTGAGTGTTCATCTATTATAAAAAAAGTGAGTGAACAGATACAAATTGTATTTGTAGATACAGGTTGTATTTGTAAACAAGAGAATAAAATAAAGAGATGGAAACTTACAATGCAAGCAAGGTTATTTCATGTATAAATTGGATGTTTGTTTGGACAATGTCATCTTGCGAAGTTTGTTTTAAAAGAGTGAAGCAATAAGTTGCATCTGTCGGCAAAGCGTGAATCAATATTGTAAGTGTGTTTAGTGGGGGTGACTGTGTTGGGACTGTATACTTCAAAGCACAACGCCTTTCCAACCATCTATATAATTAATATCACTGCCTCCATGTTGAAAAGGTGATGAATATTTGAAAGAAAAGAAAGTAAGAAGAGGGAATTTCAGGGTGTAATCTAAAGAAGAGAGGGCAGGATGACAATGTACCTGTGCATCAAACCCAGGCATTAGATGTTTGATGGGAAACGACGGTGTTCCTTTGACTGTTTTAAAGAGCGAAAAGCTAAAAGGTGCTTTTGTTCAATGCGCCGGCTGCGGAGGTGATGGCTTTTGCGAGGGGTGGTGTAGGGTGGGAAAATACTTTTCTTTTTTGGGTTTTTTTTAATTTAATTGTTTTGGTTTTTAAAATTTTTTTTAAGTGAGGGGTATTTTAGAAATTTGACTTTAGAATTTTAGAATTGGTGTTTTTAAGATAGTATAGATAGATTACAAAATTCCTTGTTTAAGTTGGTAACATTTGTATGTAAGTCAGTACTTAGTACCGAGAAAACCATATTTACAAATAACTAGAACGGAAGTAAAATCTATCCCAAAGTTGAACCAAAATCTATATGGACCCTAAAACCTCTATGATTGGCTCAGTCTTCTTGGAGCAGACATTTGTACATCGAAGACAGAACAACAAAATAAATTTAAGCTTGAGTTAATCTAATTAGTGAATCCTACTTGATTTGTGTAATCAAAGTGTCAGTATCCATACTAACCCCTCTAAACAACTGCTCGTTCTTAGCCTGCCAGAATGGTATATCATGCTAACCCAAAGAGGAGCTATCACCTCCTTGTAGAATTGCCGCCATCTCCTCCTTTTGATTCTTTCAAGTACCTAAGCATCTCTGGATGGCTGTTGCACCCCTGCCTATTGAACCAAAGTATATCTAGTTCTTCTGGTCCATGCACAATTAGAGAACAGGTGCACTTGAGTCTCGCTGAGGCAACATTCTGGATTATTTATTGGAATCAACAGCATTACTAGTATGACTTTTTATGTCCCTGTATGTGTGACTGCCTCTGAAAGATTAGAAATTCCCCCCCCCCCCTATTTGTTTCCGCCCCTATTTTCTGTTGGGTTTTTGGTATTGGTAAATGGGAATTGAGGGGGTGAA
>JAPFFP010029184.1:0-15794 GCA_026153255.1 Solanum medicagineum | reverse complement strand
ATTCTAGATCGTCAAGTTAAGAAGCTAAGGAATAAAGAAATAGCTTCAGTAAAAGTACTTTGGAGAAACTAGCAAGCCGAAGAAATAAAACGGGAGGCCAAGGATGCGATGAAATCAACATACCCTTACTTATTTCAAGCTAAAGAGGAAATCCAACATGCATAATTGGGATACTAATAGGTATGTGTGATTAAATACTTAATATGTTGTCAAAGGTTTGTGTAAGTAAAGGTTTAAACTTAGTTAAGCAATCCAATTGTGCTAACATTTGAAGATGAATGATTCAAAGGAAAAGCAAGGGTGTACCACCCCACACCTTACAATACTAGTACAATGCAAATGAAACATGATATGGTTTGATCAAATTAGCACCAATTTTTAAAAGTGCTTGAATCTCGTGTTAATAGGCGGTATGTGTGTCTAACGCTTAAGAGGGTCGAGTGTATATATGTTTTGTGTCAAATTGAGGAGATCACGGCCTTAGAGGGAATTGAGGTGCTTGAAGGACTTGGTAAGTTAGCAGGTGAGTCACCTACTAGCTTAGCTTAAATTTGCTAGCTAAACGGAGACGAGACTCGACATCGAATTTGTCCAAGTTCGATTATGAATGAAGTTTGTGTTAAGGGTGTAAATTTAGCCCATGTTTTAGTATCATAAGTGGACTTTATTTTCAGCCCAAGATGAATAATAAAAAGGGCCTAAAGAAATCACAAACCACTTGACAATTTGAGCCCAAAACTAAGAGAAAGTTGGAAAATAGGCAGCCTAAGCCTATCAACTTAGAGACCCATTTAGGCCCAAGTGTAATGGCCAAGTTACTGGATAACTAGCTTGATAATATGTGGTATAAGGTGGTCAAAAGGTCAAGAGTAATTTGTCCAAATTTGTCCTTTAAAAAGGGGTTACAAGCAGCAAATTTTACTTCATTCTTACACTTAGAAAAAGTTTCAGCTTCCTCAAAACTTTGATATTTTTCTTTATTGACCTAGCAAGCAGCTACAGGGGGACTTCTAGGGTTCTTGGAGAAGACCTAAACCTTGAAGGTAGTCATAACTAAGTTTACACAAGTGTTTAGTATGGTTTTCTTATGAAAATCAAAAAGTATATGCTAGTATGTTTGTGCTGAAAATTTGGGACAGCATGTGTCTGGAAAGTTGCTGCACACTTGCCTTTTGTTTTAGTGACTTCTCTATGGTTTTTGAGATGTATTATGAATAGAAGTTTATATTCTTAACATGGTTTGAGTTATAAATATTACCTTAAGGTTACTGTCCTGATTTTTGGTTTCATTTAACAAACACGTTTTATTGTGTTATCTTAAGTGTAATATTGATTGAAACTTGTGGGCTGTTGGATGGAAGGTTATTAGCTCACGTCCTTCATGACTTATTGGGTCCTATTCTAAGACTATTTTAGTACTTTTTTATGTGTAAATATTGTTGGAACAGTTTGGTTAGAGTTGGAATAGGTTTGGAGTTGTCGACATGGAAATGTAGCAAAGGGAGGTAACATTAAGCTGTCCATTTGTAAGTTGTGTAGAATTGTTATGTGTTGTACTTTGTGGGCTGTTGTAAGACTGTTAGGGCACTAAAATAGGCTGAACATAATGTGTACATGCTAATGTGTGTTAGAAAATACGATTAGGGGCATAAAGGTTGAATTAACACGCTTGGGTTTATAAATGCCCGCTTGCAGTCCGTGTATTATTTTGTTATGTGATTGGGCTGCAAAAGTGTGTCTATTGGCTATTAATGCTAGTTTTATCACCTACTATGTTGTAGATAAATCTTTGGAGGAAGGGAAAGTATCTCGAGGTAGTAACGAGGTCGTACAACGATGTATGTAAGGCTACTTGATTTCGTATTGTTTGGCATGAAACATAGATCCCTCCTTGGCACATAAAGGCACTTGCCAAATCTGACACAACTATTAACCATGTCTCCACTCTTTGACATGTTCATATGCTTCCATACATAGTCACCTTCAAATCTGCATACATGCTTGGATACCAAGATACATGGATTCTTGTTACTAAATAAAGTCCATGACTTGTTCCATTTCATACACATTTCATTTTGTATGTAACATATTCTTTTCATTGTCATATTGTCTTGTATGATTATCTATATGTTACATGCTACATAAAAAGTCCTATAGCTCTAATATCATGACCACCAAAAGAACCATCTCAAAGGTAATTGAAAGGTAAAGTATATTGTTGTGTGATGGGTGGTTGCCCGAGGAGTGGAAGCATCACCTAGCTAGGACGATCCTTTCACGGGTGGTAGCCCGAGGGGTTAAGGAAGAACCTAGCCAGGGATGATCCCGATACAGTTTACCACTAATCAGTTGGTCATTTGTATTACAGCTGTGCACAGATTATACACTAAAGGTAAAGTAATATAAAGAACATAAAGCACATGATTCCAAAGTATAACCAAAGGTGGTCTCTAATCTTGCACCAGTGCATTGTCTCATTTGAGTTAGTACTTCACATACAGGATATCATGCCTTACATATTCAGTACATTATCTCGTACTGACGTCCCTTACGGGGGACTTGTATTTCATGCTGCAGGTACAGGTACTAGTAGATCTCCCCAGTAGGAGTACAGGATATCCAGCTGCTGATACCAAGCTCCAGGCCACTCCGGGGCTTTGTCTATGTCTAGAGCTTATATGTTTATATTGTATAGTTAATCGAGGCGGGGCCTATCCCGACCTTTGTCAGATACTTTCTCCTATCTAGCGGCTTTGTAAACTATGTAAATCAAATTGTGGTCATGTCTCGTACTTTAGATACCATGGCCCCAACGGCCTAGTCATATGTATTTCCTTTTGGCTTGTTATCATCGTTTATCTTCTTAAAGGCGTATCAAATGTAGAGATACCTTATAATATGTATAGAAAGCATATAGATATAGTTTGGTTCTCCCGAGCCTTATCGGCAACGGGTGCTAATCCTCCCTAACGGGACTTTGGGGCGTGACAAAGGGTGTGGGTGTTCAAACTTCTCCTCCATGCTACAACTGTAGAAAGTACCATCCGGGGAATTATTTGGCCAGTTCGATTATGCGTTCTGTGCATGGCACAAAGGATCATAACTCGAGACACTATCCATAGGTTACTACAAATCATGAGGATGACCATCGACATTTTCACCCATACCCCTCTAGAGGTTACTAGACTTGGAGTAATGCTCCACAGGTATGTTAAAGGGTTTTCATTTTGATGTGTATGCATTGATAGACCCGGGTGCCACTCTTTCTTTTATTACTCCTTTTGTTGTTAAAAAGCTTCATGTTACTCCCAAATTATTGTGTGAACCTTATGAAGTGTCTACCCCCATTAGTGAGTCCATTGTTGCTAAAAGTGTCTATAGAAATTGTCTCGTGTTCATTTTGCATAAAATCTTGCCTTGTGATTTTGTTGAATTAGATATGGTGGATTTTGATGTCATTCTTGGGATGGATTAGTTGCATTCATATTATGCTTCTATTGATTGTGGAACCCATAAGATTAAATCCCAATTCCCTAATTAGCCCGTCTTTGAGTGGAAAAGTCGTGATGTGGTGGTAAAGGGTAGATTCATTTCTTGTCTTAAGGCCCAAAAGCTGATTTCTAAAGGTTGTCTTTATCATCTTGTGAGGATTAGGGATATGGAGTCCAAAGTCCTTCCTATCAAGTCGGTTCTGGTGGTTTATCAATTTCTTGATATCTTTTCTGATGAACTTCCCGGTGTCCCTCCCAAAAGGTAAATAGATTTTGGTATAAACCTCTTTCTCGATACTCAACCAATTTCTATTCCCCTCTACCATATGGCCTCGGTGGAGTTGAAGAAGCAATTGAGGGATTTGTTTGAGAAGGATTTTATAAGGTCTAGTAAGTCACCTTGGGGCGCATCGGTGTTATTTGTGAAGAAAAAGGATAGTTCTCTTAGAATGTGCATTGATTACTGATAATTTAATACAGTCACCATAAAGAACACGTACCCTCTACCAAGGATTGATGACCTTTTTGAACAACTTCAAGGGGCTAGTCTCTTTTCTAAGATTGATCTTCAATCCGAGTATCACCAAGTGAAAGTGAGGGAGTGTGACATTCCCAAGACGGCTTTCTGAACTAGGTATGGGCACTTTGCGTTTGTGGTTATGTCTTTTGGATTGACTAATGCACCGACTATACTTATAGATCTTATGAATAGGATCTTTAAACCCTACCTTGACTTTGTGGTGGTTTTTATTGATGATACCTTGATCTATTCGCATAGTGAGGAGGAGCATGTGAATCACTTGAGGGTGGTGTTGCAAATCATGAGGGAGAAGAGGTTCTATGCAAAATATGAGAAATGTGAGTTTTGGTTGAAAGAGGTTGCTTTTCTAGGGCATATGGTGTCGGGTGATGGTATTAGGGTGGATCCTAAGGAAATAAAGGTGATTAGAAATTGACCTAGACCTTTGACTCCATCGGACATTAGAAGTTTCTTGGGTTTGGCGGGTTATTACCAGAGGTTTGTAAATGGTTTCTGCTCTCTTGCTTCTCCTATGGCTAAATTGACATAAAAGAAGGTGAAATTTGTGTGGACCAATAAGTGTGAAAAGAGATTCCAAACTTTGAAAGATAAGCTTGTCTCCGCTCCTATCTTGGCTCTACCAGAAGGGTTGGAAGGATTTGTTGTATCTTGTGATGCCTCAAGAATTGGTTTGGGGTGTGTTTTGATGCAAAGTACTAAGGTGATAGTGTATCCCTCTAGACAACTTAAGGTGCATGAGAAGAATTATCCCACCCATGATCTTGAATTGGCGGCCGTGGTATTTGCTTTGATTATTTGGAGTCACTAATTGTATGGGGTTCATGTTGATGTTTTTGCCGACCACAAGAGTCTCCAATATGTGTTCACCCAAAAAGATCTTAACTTGAGACAAAAAAGGTGGTTAGAGCTCCTTAAAAATTATGATATGAGTGTGCATTATCAGCCTGGCAAAGCTAATGTTGTGGCCAATTCTTTAAGTAGGGTGTCGATGGGTAGTCTAGCTCATGTTGATGGTGGTGGCAAAGAGGTGGCTAAAGAGGTTCACCAGTTGGCTAGATTGGGGCTTAAGGTTGAATGAAGTGGATAATAAGGGTGTAGTGGTTATTGATGGTTTTAAATCTTCTTTGATTGAGGAGTTAAAGTAAAAATCAGATCTTGATCCCCCCTTATTAGAGTTGAAGGCCTTGGTAAGAGATGGTACGGTGAAGGTTTTCTCCCAAGAGGGAGATGGTACCCTTAGGTACCAAGGTAGATATTATGTGCCAAATGTGGATGATTTGAAAGAATTGATCTTGAAGGAGGCCCATAATTCATCACATTCCATTCACCCGGGTTCTACAAAGATGTATAGAGACTTGAGGGAAGTGTATTGGTGGGGTGGTATGAAGAGAGACATTGCCAAGTTCATATTCGGGTGTCATAATTGCCAACAAGTGAAAGCCAAAAGTCAAAGGTCAGGTGGCCTAGCCCAAGACATAGAGATTCCTACTTGGAAGTGGAAAGAAATCAACATGGATTTTGTGATTGGGTTGCCTAATACTGGGAGACATTGTGACTCTATTTGTGTGGTTGTGGATGGAATAACAAAGTCAGCCCACTTCTTGCCAATCAAAACTACTTATGGTGCCAAAGATTATGCCAAATTGTACATTCATGAGTTGGTTAGATTGCATGGGCTGCCCTTGTGTATCATTTCGGATAATGGTGCTCAATTCACTTCTCACTTTTGGAGGTCCTTCCAAAGAGGTCTTAGTACCAAAGCTATGCTTAGCACGGCTATTCACCCTCAAATGGATGGTCAAGCCGAGAGGACTATCCAAACTCTTGAGGATATGCTTAGAGCTTGTGTTTTGGAGTTTAAGGGTAGTTGGGATGAACACCTTCCACTCATTGAGTTTGCTTACAACAATAGCTACCACTTAAGCATTGGTATGGCTCCTTTGAAGCTCTTTATGGTAGGCGTTGTAGATCCCCGGTTGGGTGGTTTGAAGTGGGGGAAATGGCTTTGCTAGGTCTGGATTTAGTCATGGAAGCCTTGGAGAAGGTGAGGTTGATTAGGAAGAGATTTAGAACAGCCTGAGATAGACAAAAGTCCTATTCCGATGTGAGGAGAAAAGATCTAGAGTTTAAGGTTAGTGATTGGGTTTACTTAGAAGTTTCACCCATAAACGGTGTGGTCCGGCTTGGCAAGAAGGGGAAGTTAAGCTCAAGGTTTGTGGGTCCTTATAAAGTTTTGAGGAGAGTAGGTAAGATTGCATATGTGTTGGAGTTGTCTATGGAGATGGACATAACTCATCCGGGTTTCCATGTGTTTATGTTGAGAAAGTGTGTGGGTAACCCAAGTGCTATAGTGCCCTTGGATGATGTGGGTGTTGTAGAAGATAATTTGACTTATGAAGAGGTCCCAATGGAGATTTTGGATAGACAAGTGAAGAGGTTGAGAAACAAAGATGTAGCTTTCGTCAAGGTCCTTTGGAGGAATCAATAAGTTGAAAATGCCACATGGGAAGCCGAGTCAGACATGAGAAAACAATATCCATATCTCTTCCATTCTACTCAAGCTGAAGGTACTAATTTAAGACCCCTATATGACTTCAAGTATTAAGTTTCATCCCTTATGTCATTTTGCATGCATCCATGTTTATGTTAACAAGTTTATGGTGATTTTTGACATTCATGTTGAGATTTTTGAGAATGGTGTTTAAATGCATTTGTTGTATTCATGTCGGGCCGAAATCTTCATGATTACTTCTCTTATGTACTTTTTTTGACATTCGGGGATGAATGTTCCCAAGGGGAAAATATTGAAACGCTCCAAAAATGTGCTACAAAAATGCCCATAATCATAGTTTCCATATATCTCAAAATTCGTGCGCAATATCAAAAATCTGACTTTATATTCTTGATCAGGGGGAAACATTGAGTGAAGAATGGGTATAACCTTGATTTTAGAAGAACCGTAGTGAAAAATAATTTTCGCAAAATTTCGATATCCAGTGGCCATCCGCGCCCTAACCACGATGTGCTAGGGGCATGGATTAGTGTTGGAGGAACTTCCCGCCTGGTCCGTGACGCGCCAAGGAAATGGACAAGCGTATCATTTTCCTTGGTTTTTCATTTTGGTCCAAGGGCCTTGGGGTCATAGCCCCATGCCCACTTATGCGTGAAAACACTTATACTTAGCCATGTTGCAACTCTATATCACTCAAGACCCTCTTGAAAACCTCTCCAAAAGTTAACCAAATATTTCATCCAAATTCAAGTGTCTCAAGGTTAATTATGAATCTCAAGAACTCCATTCAAGCTTCAAGTCTACTTCAATATATATATCAAGGAATTCCCCAAATTTAGGTATCTAGGTTTCATCCATTGGGTCCTTTTACCCATTGAGCCCAATCTTCCTTTTTATGAAAATTACATCTTTTCAAGTTGTATCTTCTATGGGTATCGCTTATTATAGATTTTGATTATATATTATGTTGGGGTTTTCTAAAATGTTGATTTATTATGCATGTTTACTTACTTCAAGCTTATACCATGAATTGATTTTGTCTATTGAGACTATACATGATTCAAACTATGAAATATATGAACTATTGTGAAGTTTTGATATGATTTACAAATTAGCCATTATGGGGTTTTACCATGATTTTGTTGGGCTGATTTACATGACTTTCAGATGCATTGATTTCACTATTTCATGATTTATACTCTTGCATTTTTCTTGATTTGAACATGTCCTCACATGTGCCCAATTTGATGAAATGTCAAGTTAAGAATTCTCAAGTTATTTACATGTTTTACAAGTCAAGTGACTTCATGATGAATATGGGCTATCAAGTATGCTATAAATTAATGAAATTATCTATGATTATGCAAGTATGAAGTTAATCCCTATTTCCGAGATTTTACCTCTTGTGAGTCATTCATGTTAAAGCAAGGGTTCATGTATGATTATGATTTATTCTCATGTTTCAAGCTAGGCTCACCATTAGAGGTTAAGAATGTTTAAGAGCTACTCACGTCATGTTTTGTTACAACCTATATAAGATTATGATCACTTCAAGTATTTCATGGGATTAAACTTAGCATCGATGGATTGGATGTCGGCGTGGACTATCTTTAAGGGTCCATACTCCTTTCCTCAAACTATTTGCCAACATAGGATTATTTATACCTTTGCTATACCAGTGAATCCATTTAGTGAACTTTATCATGAAATCGACCTCAAAATAGGACAAGTTCCCGTAAGGGGGTTACTTCTCCGAAATGCGACAGGCTCCCGTAAGGTGAAGTATGGTTTACCTTGGCAAGTAGACCACCTCTTTACCGATGAGAGGTAATGATCAGGATTCAAAGTTGTAGCTCACTTGGTCTTATTCTTTGTCAATTGAGGTCTCTTACCACGCATGTATTATGTTTATGCAAGTTGAATGATTTACAAGCATGTTTTACTTCAAGCATTGATCATGCATGCCATATTGAGATTATGCTTATCTATTGCCTATTACTATGTATTTTGACTATATTGGTTTATGTCTTGTTACATTGCATCCTACATACTTAGTACATTCAAACGTACTAACGTATACTTTATGTCTACATGATATCACCATATACAAGCCGGAGCTCCTCCTGATCATCCTCCGCGTGGCTAGTGAGATTATTCAAAGAGAAGCTTGGTGATCCTCAAGTCCGAGGACACTATCTACTTTTCTCTTGTTATTTCTAAGAATTCTTTATGTTAAAAATTTGACATTATAAGGGTGAGCCCGGGAAAGTGTCTTGGCCTCCACTCCATTCTAAGTTTAGAGGTGTCTGTTGGATATTATGATGTTATTGTGTTATGAGCTTGACTCTTATGCTTTGTTTATATTCAAGACATTCCTTAGTCCCACTTCCCGTTTTATATATCTCTTGTTATTATTTACTTTACTTCCGCGACCAAGGATGTGTTACTGATATGCTAAGAGGCTTGTTTGGGTCCCTTCGGGTTCTCATTCGTCATGTCACGTCTAGGACCTAGGCTTTCGTCGTGACACTCAATATCTTGAGTTAAATCACCAGGTCTTTGATGTTCCACTTTTACTTGTTGACAATTTGCACATCCACACACTTTGCTATGTCTTTCTTCATGTCATTTCACCAATACATTTATCTAAAATTCCTATACATCTTGGTGGATCCCGATGAATAGAATATTTGGAATTATAGGCTTCATTAAGTATCCTTTCTCTTATGTCATCTATTTTGGGCACATGTAATTGCCCTTGGTAACGTAACATTCCATCTCCCCTTATGAGAAGACTTCTACCTTCTTATCAACCACCAACTTCTTCAATTCAACTAAAGTAGGGTCCATGTCTTGTTTTGCTTTAACTTCTTCCATTAAAGATGATTCTGCCCTATTAGGCACCAACATACTACCATTGCTCAACCTATCCAACCTCACATCCAAACAAGCCAAATGATGCAATTCTTTGACCAACTCCTTCTCATTCTCACATGTGAAATACTACCCATAGGCACTCTACTCAAAGCATCGACCACAACATTAGCCTTACTAGGTTGATATATCACACTCATGTTCTAATCCTTCAATAGTTCCAACCACCTTCTTTACCTTAGATTCAAATCTCTTTGGCTAAACACGTGTTGCAAACTCTTTTGGTCAGTGAATATATCTACATGTACCCCATAAAGATAATGTCGCCAAGTCTTTAATGCAAACACAATGGCCAACAACTCAAGATCATGTGTTGGGTAGTTCTTTTCGTGCACTTTCAATTGCCCTAAAGCATAGGCAATGACCTTTCCATATTGCATCAACACACAACCCAAGCTTATATGTGAGACATCACAATACAAACAAAACCATCTGGACCTTCAGGCCAAGTCAATATGGGAGCCGATGTAAGACGATCCTTCAACAATTGGAAGCTATTTTCACATTCATCGGACCATTAGAATTTTACCTTCTTTTGGGTCAACCTTGTCAAAGGAGAAGCAATGGAGGAAAATCCTTCTAGAAACCTCCTATAATATCCGATCAAACCTAAGAATCTCCTAACATCGGATGGAGACAATGGTCTAGGACTATCCTTCAAAACCTTCGTCCTCTTTGGATCAACTCTACTACCATCACTCGAAATAATGTGACCAAGAAACGTCACCTCTCTTAGCCAAAATTTACACTTGCTAAACTTGGAAAAGAGTTGTCTCTCTCTCAATGTTTGCAACACAATCTTCAAATGATTTTCATGATCCTTTATATCCCACGAATAAACCAATATATCATCTATGAACATCATCACAAACATGTCCAAGTATGATTCAAAAACCCTATACATCAAATCCACGATAGCGGAATGGGCATTTGTTAGTCCAAACAACATAATCAAAAATTCAAAATGATCATACCGAGTTCTAAGTATTGTATTTGGAGTGTCATCCTCTTTCACCCTTAATTGGTGATATCCTGACCGGAGATCAATCTTAGAGAAACAACTTGCACCTTGTAATTGATCAAATAGGTCATCGATCCTTGGAAGTGGATACTTGTTTTTTATGGTTACCTTATTCAATTATCAATAGTCCACACACATATGGAGTGAACCATCCTTCTTCCTTACAAATAATACGGGAGCACCCCATGGTGATGCACTATGCCTTATGAATCCCTTATTAAGAAAGTCCTTTAATTGTTCCTTCAATTCTTTCAACTCTGTCAGGGCCATTCGATATGGAGGTATAGAAACAGGTTAGGGGTTGGGCATAAGATCAATACCAAAGTCAATCTACCACATGGGAGGAATACTGGGAAAATCATCGGGAAAGACATCGGGGAACGCATTTACTATAGGGAGTGAATCAAGAGTAGTAACATGAGACTCAACATCCTTGACTCGGACAACATGATATAGATAACTTTAGGAAGTCATTTTCATAACTTTCAGATAGGAAACAAACTTTCCCTTGAACACAGTAGTGGTTCCCTTCCATTCTAAGATAGGCTTATTAGGAACTTGGAATGACCTTACGGGTCCTCCAATCAAGCATAGGATGTATGCAACCAATCCATATAAAAAAAATAACATCAAAATTGGTCATATTGAGTTTAACTAGACCAGATGGGAAGACTTTATGTAAGACTGATACAGGACAATTTCTATAAACTTTCTTGGCTAGGATTGACTCACCAATAGGAGTATAGATCGAATAAGGTTCTAACAAGACTTTCGGAGACACATCAAACTTCATAGCAAGGTAAGGGGTAACAGAAGACATATTGGCACCGGGGTCAAACAAAGCATATACATCATGATCAAAGACTTGTAACATATCGGTAACCACATCGAGAGACCCATTAACCTCTTGCCTAGCATGCAAAGCATAGAATCAATTACCATGTGGACCACCACCTTGAGCTTGGGTACCTTGTTGCACTTTCCCTCTTTGAGCTACTTGACCTTGTGGACACCCTTCTTTACCCTTATTAACGATATTAGGACATTCGGCAATCTTGTGCCCCATCTTCCCACAATCAAAGCAAGCATTGGACCTCTTAAACATTCACCAACATGGTTCCTCCCACACTTGTGAAATCTAGGAGTAGTAGTACCACATTTCATAACATCACCTTGAGCCTTAGGATAGGCCCTTTATTCCTTGTCAAACCTTTGAGCAGTACCTTTGGACGACCCTTGACCTTGTTGGAATCGGCCACCACCGGACTTACCATAAGAAAATCCACCATTAGATCGAGCCCTCTTGGACTCCCTTGACCTTATCATTTGAAGTTTCTCACTCTCCACTTGTTTGGCATAAGTTATGAGTCTAGAGATATCCATTTCTTTAATGATCATAGCAGCCTTGCATTCCATCTTTACCAAGTTGGACACACCTAAAGTGAATTTATTCATGTGGGCCCTAGAGTCGGCCACCAAGGAAGGAGAAAATTTGGATAACTTGGTAAACTTGAGGGCATACTGCCTCACACTCATGCCACCTTGCTCAAGTTCATAAACTCCATCACTTTGGCTTCCCTTAGCTCAAGTGGGAAGAAAGAATCAAGGAAAGCAGCCTTAAACATCTCCTAACCAATAGGCTCTTCTTCAACTCTTTCGGACTTCCATTGAGTGAACCAAACTTGAACGACTCCCTTAAGTTGCTAAGCAGCCAACTCAGCCTTCTCCTCGAAAGAAGCTCCCATGATTTCAACCACCTTGTACACCTCATCAATGAACTCTTGTGGATCCTCATCCACCTTAGAACTATGAAACTCAGGGGGAATAATTCTAGCGAAATCTCTAATCCTCGAGGTCGGAGTAGGAGTCTTTGGAGAAGCAACGACTTGGAAACTTGGTCCACTTGAAGTGCATGAGGGGCTTGAGGAGCCAGAGGAACTTGGTCTTCGTTAACATTACCTCCCCTAGGAAAAGGAGCACATCATGGATCCATTTCTGAAAACACCAAAGGACAAGCGTTAAGAAATGGAAGCTTTGAAGCCACGACATAGAATACAAAAGAAGTGAAGTTTTTATAAGCGTCACATAGCCTCTTATTAATGAATGTGCATGGTTCACACCAATGAAGAAGACTCTACTAAATGTGGCATGTTGGACTCCCTAGGATATGTTCAAACTGTGTGCTCTAATACCACTTCTATCATGAGACCCAGGGCCTAGTCATGACACGGAGAATGCGACACCGAAAGAATCCCATCCTAGCGTCAAGACCATATCATAAGCATTCATAAGATAAAATAAGCATACACAAGAGATTAAGCAAGAGGAAGTACATAAACGAAAGAATGTCATAGTTTCCCTTAAGGGAAAATACATCAATCCATAAACGTCGAAAACATGCTTCTACATTATAAATCTTGGCAAGGTCTAGAACATAGATTACTAGTTCACCCTACAGATATAAATCAAAAGAAAATGATAAAGTTTCAACATAAAGTGAACATCATAAATGGGCTTGTTCCCGAAGTATGGGAACTCACCAACAAATCTTAAAGCTTGGCATCCTGATCTAGCCACGAAATGGAATAGTTGCCTAGTCGTCCATCCCTACATGGTTAGATCATGTAGGCAAAAACGTATGCGTTCGTACATGGAATATACTACGTAAGTATGCCATGAATCAAAGGACATCACAATAATATCAATATGCATAATCATAAGCAATAGGATAATGACACAATATGCATGAGCAATGCAAATTTAAAATCATGAGAAGAAGCATCATAAAATCCTTTCATAATCTTAACATACATATGCGGGAATAAGAACATAACCGACATCTAAGACCATGTGGACTACTACATGAAATCTTGATGTTCCCTCTACATCAAGCAAAGAGGAGTCTACTTTGCCAAGGTTGACTCGACTCACCCTATAGGCTCTATCCTAGCATGGTGAGAACCATCATTTGACCCCACCCTTTAGGATCTATCCTAGCACAGTCAGTGTCCATCATTAATGTTAAATGAATCCATTAGCACACTTTTAAGGCATAAAAATATAAACATCATTCCTATAGTGGCACATAGTTATGGGACTATGGAATCTACCAAAGCCTTCTCAATGCTAAGTCACATCCCAAGAAATAAATAAAACAAGCATATAGATAACTTTCAATATAGTTCATGGAGTAGTCATCATAATCTTTTATAAAAACATCATGTCATTAGAGTAGGCCATCGACTTTACTTTTTATCATAACGTGGGTAGACATTCCCACCTTAACATGTTTTCATTACCCTCTTTATCATAGATTCATCATTATCATAAAACATGTTTTTACATGTTTAAGATCATAATCATGAAAATTCATATTTTTATCATAAGAGACTAGGGATAAGTGTGGGTTCATTGACAATTGAGTCAAAAACATGTAATTGGATAGGATTCATACAGAAAATATGCAATTAAAACCAGTTTGGATCATTAGTAAAGAAACCCACATCAAATCATTAAGCCCTAAAAATACATATTTCAAATCATATACTTTTGCTTGAAAATCATGTACATCATATAATTTATCATAGTTCATGCATAATTAAATATAATCATCATGTAGGAATCATATCTATGCATTTAAAACCATAGCATAAAACCCATAAGAAATCAACTTGAAACTTTGATAAAAGGGTTTGGATTGGGCTTCATGGATGAAACTAATCCATGAATAAAGCCCTACATACCTAAAATGAGGATCCTTAGAATTGAAGAGGAAATTCTAGAGAAACTTGGTCAAACCTTCAAGGCCTTGCTTCAACGAAATCCTTGACTTAGAGAGAGAAATATTGAGAGCTTTTAGGGAGAACTTTAAGAGGGAATGACTTTGAACGAATTAGGAATAGGACTTATAAAGGCTAGGTCAGTTAGGGCAGTTAAGAGAGCCAAAATGATGTAGTTTAGGACTTAAAAAAATTGAAAATGTCAAAAATGCCCTTTGTTAAAAATTGTCAGAATCGTCCACGAAACTCTTTCTATGGCTCATGGTTCAACCTACGAACCATACTTCAGTCCGTGGAACTTGACACATAAGTTGAGTTTCTAGAATTTGCAACTTCCAACCCACAAAGATGGAGGATGACCCATCAAATCATTTACGGGTTGTAAGTCCTTTATGTAGATACTTTCCGAACGTAGAAAATTTTGGGTCCTTTAGGGTTCATTTCTATGAACCCTTTAATGGGTCGTGGTTCCATATATAGTCGGTCCTGTTAAGCGTACATCAATTTTCATAAATTCTTCAATTTCCCACTTTCACTAGTTCTAATCCACAAAGCTTACCTACGACCCATAGTCTCATCTATGGTCCGTAGACTAGCTCGTAGGACTAAACCAGCACGAAGATCCTAAACTTTCAGTCTTTCCATCCTATTAACATGCAAGGTGTTGCATAAGTGGCACACCATGGACCCTTTCACGACCCGTGGTGCACACTACGGCCTAAAGGGGGTTCCGTATGGTGCATCCATAGGTGCATTTTAGCCCCCTTTAAAAGGGGTCTTTTTGTTAATTTACCACAACCCTAAGGCCTTGCGGAACTTTTATATTTTTATTTAAGTCCTAAATCAGTCCCCTAAGGTATTTCATACACTTTCATTCAAGTCTAACATTTAGTCTCTCAAAATCTAAGTCCTAAAACACTCTCAATTATCGTAACGCCCAAAGTCCCGTTAGGGCGGACTGGCACCCGTTGCCGATAAGGTTCGAGAGAACCAACATGTATCCATGCCCTTTCTATACATATTATAAGGGATTTCTATATTTGACATTCCTTTAAGAAAATAAACAGTGATAACAAACTAAAACGAAATGCATATGGCTAGGCTGTTGAGGCCATGTTGTCTAAAGTACGAGACACGACCACACTTTAATTTACATAGTCTACAAAGCCTCTAGGTAAAGAAAAGTATCTAATAAGGGTCGGGACAGGCCCTGCCTCGGCTAACTATACAACACAAAAATATAAGCTCTAGACACACAAAACTCCGAAGCAACCTGGAGGTTGGTAACAGCAGCTGGATATCCTGTACTCCTACTAGGGAGATCTACTGACACCTGTACCTGCAGCATGAAATGAAAGTCCCCCGTAAGGGACGTCACTATGAGATAATGTACTGAATATGTAAGGCAGGAAACACTGTACATGAAGTAACAACTAAAATGAAACTATGCACTAGTGTAGGATAAGAGACCACCCTTAGTTATACTGTGGGATCATGTACTTTATGTTCTTTTTAT